>VZTT01025451.1:0-14410 GCA_013400855.1 Buphagus erythrorhynchus | reverse complement strand
AAAAAAAAAAAAAAAAAGCCACATTACAAAGGAAAAATCAAAAGGCTCATTCTGTTCAGTGGCAAGGTTTTGAGAAACAGCATTTCAGCTTCACACAACAGAGTACAAATTTGAGAATTTGACTCTACTTCACCCCGATGAGTAACCAGACAAATTTCAGCTGAGTAATCCNAAAAAAAAAAAAAAGCCACATTACAAAGGAAAAATCAAAAGGCTCATTCTGTTCAGTGGCAAGGTTTTGAGAAACAGCATTTCAGCTTCACACAACAGAGTACAAATTTGAGAATTTGACTCTACTTCACCCCGATGAGTAACCAGACAAATTTCAGCTGAGTAATCCCCCTCAATGATTTGAGCAGCATTTGTGTAATGGGATGCCTGATCCTGCCTCGGGACCATCTGATCTGGCACTGTCAAAACACGATTCTGGTTGGGACAGGGCACCTCCAATGACAGCCACGAGCATCCCTGCCCTGCTGTCCCCATCGGAGCACTGAGGGAGAGGGTTACAGTGCTGGTGTAAACCGTGGGTAACCAGTGACCTGAAATCATTAAAAATCTGTGCTCATCACATTTCTCAGGAGGAGGTGGCTTCAGCTGAGCATCTTGGCTAACCTCCCACTCTGATCACTGCACCCTGCCAGCTCCACTGCCCTGAGTCCTTTTGGTTTAGTATTTTATTCTTCATAATTCCTTCCTAGTATTTCTGAGGGTGCACAGGATGGAGGGCAATGGTCTCTGAGGGCGCCACCAGCCATCAAAATGGTTCTTCCACACCTGAGCACTACAGAAACATATGGCAAAGATAGAAACATGTCACCAAGCACCCAAATACAGCATCCAGCTGACACAACCCCCATGGACCTGCAAGGCAGTGAGCTCAGGTCCTCATTCAGAAACACAGCTTCATGCTGCCAGCCTCCATAAACCTGCCTCTACACCAGCATAAGGAATGTTTGACTGGTTATTGCAGTATAAAACACATAATGTGCTGCAATGGAAGCACAGAGCTGAGGTTAGGAGTGATGTAAGGTGGTGGCACATTACCTTCATGGCTGCTGAGCCCAAAAGCCCCTCTTTCATCTTCCTGGTGGTGGCAAACCATGATCAGGAGGTTTGGTGCCTCCAGGCAGGGATGTACAGACCCTCTCTGAGAAGGCTCACAGTGGGAACTGCCACCCCCTCCATCAGAAATATGCACAGAGAGAGGGTCCATTAAATTCCTTACCCCATCCCAGCCATGGGGATGCTTTATTTGCCATTAACAGCCAAAGAGGCCCTTTCTGGGGGGCAGTCCCCTCTGCCTCCCCAGGCTGCCTGTGGCCCCCAGGAGGAGGCAGAAAGGGTGGCAGGGAGGCAAGCCAGGAGGATGTCATCGCTGTGGCCTCTCCTCCTCAGCGTGTTAATCATTACAGCTCATCCGCTCAGCACCACTTTTTCCTTCTGCACAAATAATTAAGAAACACCTGTGTTCTTTTCATTCAATAACACACATTTCAGAGAAAGCCGCTCTTTTAAGCTTAGATTATTTTCTGTGACCACGATTCAGCTGACAAAATAACAATGACTCACTTTGCCAAGGACTGAGGAAGGGGGGGGGAGGGAGAGGCTGTCAACACTATGTTAAAAATAAAAATATCAAATAAATATTATTGAAAATAAAGCAAGAAGCCACCTTAACATTTATCTCCCTCAAAATGGCTGGTGCCCCCATGCAACTTTGAAATCTGAATAAACTCCTGGAGGTGACTCTTTGCCAACGTTCGTGCCTATGCCAGCTTTCTCACAAACGAACAGCTTGTATCTCCATGAAAACCAATGGATGGAACAAATTGTATTAAATTATGTAAAATGATACTAAAGAGCACAATCTACTAGTAAAAAAAAATATTTAAAAATTGGAAAATCTTGTTTTTATAAATTTGAGAAAATTGTAAAAGATATTTGGGGGGGGAATGATACATTTTTATTACACTTAAAGGGATGTCTCGTGGATATAAGCAGGAAATGAGATTTATTCTCTCATAGGTCAGACACACATAATTCTTTGGTGCCGTTGACACCTGTGAGTTATTTAGCCTTCCTCATACTTTAGCATGTAGAGAAATCCCATCTCTATGAAGCTGAACATAGCCCTGTGACAGTCTCAAATTGTCCCTCCCCATCACACTGTAGGAGCTGTCAGAGCACATTATGTATCCAAATTTCTTTCTACTTCTCAGAGACCCTTTCTGGAGGGGGAGGGGGATGCAAATAACAGTAATTAGCTCCAAATTTACTATATCTTCAGAAAAGAATATATTACTATATCTTCAGAATATCCTTATTAAGGATATTCTCAGCACCTATTGGAGACTTTTATAATTTAAATATCCTGATATGTCCATGCAAAGAACATTCCAGTAACTTTGCCTGAAATGGGTTTTAAATTGATGATTTCCAAGCATGAGTCAGTTAATCATGAACAAAAAGATCTGACTATTTCTGTATCCAGGGTGGTGGAGAGGGTGAGGGTATGAGATCTTTTGGCTGGTTTGAGGCTTTAAACGATGCTCTACTGCCATACAGGAGGGAGTCAAAATTCAGGGCTTTGTTCTGACAGCCTGCAGCCCACGGGGAGCCCTGGTGCCCAGCCCTGTGCAGGGCTGTGCCCACAGGTTGGAGGCAGATTTTAGAAAACAAGTTCATCCCTGTGATGGCAGCAGGACCTGGCTGTGGGCTGGTGGCTCCTGGTGGAGTCCTTCTGCTGCAGGGAGACACAACATCCTCTGGGGACAGGGCAGGTGGTCAGTGGGTCAGGGCTCAGGTGGGCAGGCAGGGCTCCCTCACCTGCCTGGATCCACTGGTGGGGTGAGAAATGAAGAAGTCTGCTCTGGCTTATCCTGTCTTCAATCAAAGAGACAGAGCACCATTAATCCAGTTAAAAAAAAAAAAAAAAAAAAAAAAAGTCTGCATGTGCCTAATTTTAAATCCCCCCTTCCTTTTCCTATTTTAAATCCCCAATCCTTTTTCCTATTTTCTACCCCCCTCTCCATTGCAAGGCCCTGAAATGCAGACTCATGATTCTTGGCTGCAACAGATAGTTAATTTATTCCACAACTGCATTAACTCAGCATACATCTAAACCTTCCTAACCTAACTCTGGAAGAATATGCCACATGACAGAGGGTTAGCTTGAACTCTCAGTTCTGCCACATCACTCCCCACTGGAGATCTTTGCAACCCTAAAAAAAAAACCAACTTAAAAATAAAGAAAAAAACTTCTGCAGCCAGTAAAGCACATACAAGAACCGCTCAGCAGGACAAATGAGCATTGTAGCTTCCATAGTCACATACACCACAGGGAGCCTCAACTAATTTCCACTCTCAATAGAGCTTATACAGACCTGGAAGCTTAAAATTGTTCCCGTCTTTCCAATGAATAACAGTGGGATCCTGTAAAAAAGACACTCCTTTCCTGAAAGGCAAGAGGAATTTGAAGGCCTGGGGGCTGCAGTGGGAGAAGTTGCTGTGCCCTTTCCCTGTGCAGCTACAGGGTAACTGGCAAAAGCAAATACACCCCATAAACCACATGGGCTTTGGGAGCTGAGGCCAGCACTGCCTTCTGGAAAGGGACAGTGTGGTTGCTATTTTTGCAGACAGGTAGAGCTTAAGGGCTGGCTCCGAAGGGTTAATGCTTGGACTTGACAAATCTCCCTGTCTGTGATCCAGTCACCACCACAGCCCACCCCCATGACTCACAACAGCTGGGGCTGCTAAACTGGCAGCGTCACAGTGTGGCATCAGGAAATTTAAGATAAAAAAACATATACAGTTCGCGAGGAATCCTAATAAATTCTGGAAGCTGTAGACATGTAAATCTCCAAGCGCTAAAAAAGCATCCTGCTAGAGAAACTATTTTTAAAAAAGGCTATTAGGAGGTGTGAAAGTGAAGCTGTCTATTATGTTTCTAAAGAAAGGCACCAAATGCTTATTTTTCATCCCCCTGAATTCTGAGAGCCGGTTTTTGACAGACAGTTAGCACAAGGTCACTGCCAGTCAGCAGAGCCTCCCGGACATCACAGCGACCAGACACTCGGGGAGAAAATTGAACTTGCTGCAGCAACGCTGCTTTAGATCATCTGCATGAAACCTGATCCCAGCTGCTGCTTTCTGGGTTTCTCTTCTGTACCTTTTCTTATGCAGCGGGATAATTTGATATATTTTTTTTCATCGTTAAAAATCCAGCAGATCCTCTACTTATGTGGGTTTTTTTTATGGGGTAAATTTAGGGAATAAAGTATAATAATAATAAAAAAAAAAGAGATGGGGAAAATATTTCCTTCCCCTCTGTGCGGCTCCCACTGCAGACAATGCAAATCCCACAACACATGTTTGCAGGGAAATCAGAGCACACTCAGGGCTAGAAGTGCAAGTTTGTCTCATCTAAATGATTAAACTAGTAACAGTTATAAACAAAGAGCTTTTTATCCCACTGATTTCAGGATGAGTTAGTGCTTTTCTCCAAACAGTCTTCAAATAGTTTATGCTAACCAAAATATCCCTCCAAAAACAGAGCCATGCGGTGACCAAATAAACGAGACAATTACTCCAAGGGGGAGACAGCAGCACACGAGGGGAATCCAAACTTTGCTGGGCTGTGCTGAGATCCTGACAAACCCAGCAAGCTCCACGGTCACGTTTTTATCTACACAAAAGTTCTTATTTAATGTCCAACCTGCAGCAAAAATGGTGCACCCAGAAACTCTTTCCTTCTGCTTCAGTTCCTGTGATTTCAGCCAAAAGTGCCCTCAGATATTTTCTTTTTGTACTTTGCTATCTAAACACTTAGGTTTGGGTATTTATTTATTTAATTTTAAAAAGAAATCTAGAAGGAGCTTTGAGAAAGCAGTTATCAAAGGAGATAGAGGACTCTGTAGTCAAATTTAATCTTTATCAGTTGTCCATAAACCAACAGTCCCAAATCCTCATGCCTTCTCCTTCCTGCAGGTATGAGCACACCTAGACTTTACTGACTATCCAATACACCCTTCCCTAAGTACCAGGAGGAAATTTCCTGTCAAGTCAAAAGCTGCTGACAGAACTCAGGAATCAGATCCAGAGTCTGTAGCAAAACTGCAGCAACACCCTTAATTTGCTTTCACATTGGCTTCTTTTTTTTTTAAATATTAAAAACATATTTCATCATTACGATCTACATTTCCATTCACACATCTTTTTCATTATTTTTTATCAGCTAATCTAAAATGATACACCAAGTGCTACCTAAAGAGCCAGTTTAATATTAGTTCTTAGAAGGAAAAGATCTGACTGATTTTGTTCAGCACTCGCTTCCATGAAGCCACTGGAGTCACACTGGTATAAAAGTGATGTAAATAAGAGCAGGATCAGCTTACAGGTATTAGGCAACAGAGTAAAAGAATACATGTGTATAAAATCTTACAGCTATAGCACTCTATACCTGTGATGGAAGTGCTATTTAAGCACACAGCAGTTGAATGAACAAAAGAATACCTTTAAAACAAAACAAAACAAACAAAACTATGTCATTGCAGAACACCACGGGAGGAATTCCTTTCTCTCCCAAATATTGCCTGAAAAATCCAGAGTACTTGGACTAATAAGGACCTTTTCCAAATTCAGTGCTTCTAAAAATATGAGGTCTATCATAAAAACACTTATACAGGTGATACACACTTTTTTCATCACTTTTATGCAAAAAATTGGGCTTGCATATTACACATTATTCATAAAGAATAATTAAAGTCCTACATGGACACATATCTGCCTCAGGGCAGACCTTTTATGTTGTTTTGCATTCCACGTGTCACTCAAAAGAATTGCAACTGGGAAATGATGTTGAACTAAAATAAGACAAGAACACATTGACTAAAATTATACCCTGTCCAATTTGCTGACACCCCTTTAGACATCTTGCCATGATTGCTCTGGTGCAACCACTGTTCTGCATATGGGTGACATTTAAACTGAGCATAGTTGTACACTGAAATCAAATAAAAGATTTGATCACTTTTTTTCTTCTCCTTTTTGATACTGAAAAGTACATAGTATTTGAAAGCAGAAGAAAAAGTACATACTTTGAGCAATGATCTGCTTTTGTTATCCTGTCTAGGAAAAGCATTGTTGGTTTTCTACAATTAATATATTTGTGTGAGAATAATCAGATTAGGAGCTTGAACCTTCAGCTCTCATGTGCCCAAAACTCTTACAGAAGTTAATGGGGGGTTTCAGCTCATGAGGATAACAGGGCTGAGCCTTTATTCTGCAAAACCAGATTTGCCCAAGGCCTGACAAGTGAGCACATTTAAGTGGCACATTCTTTGTGTGGTTTTTCTGGTTCCACTGGCTGTGGCCTTGGAGGCTGAGGGGGTGCATGGCAGCAGCCCCTTCTGGGGGTCCCCTCATCCCACCCCAGCCCTCCCAGCAGCCTCTCAGAAACCCAGGAGCACAGGATGAAAACCCAGGGATTTTTATGATACATTAGAGCCTTTTTTAAACCACTTAGAGCTAAATTTAACACATCCTCTGCATGCTACCCATCCCACCTTTCCTTCCCACCTCTAGTCTTCTCTTCGGCTGTTTTGTTTTCTCTTTCATTTCACTCACTTCCTTAATTAAGTTGATAATGTAATTATGTCACAGCTGTAGCATCCTCCTCTTGCAGAGGTGGCTGGATTTCTGTAACTTCAGCCTGTTTGATGATTGAGTGATAGATACAGAGATAATTGTAACTTCTCAGAAATCTTATTTATAAGTTGTAAAAGGAAGGTGCTGGCTACAGCACGAGGGGGACTAATGTTTGGTATCAAGTGGGTTTTGCTTGCTTTGTGTGGAAAGTCAGAGCTATGCAGGAGAAGGGAAGCAGCAGGGAATGAGGGTTTTTAACACAGAATTCTTAAGTGCTGGGAGAGGGAAAGCACTTCAGTTGGGGGAGGGAAAGAGACCTTCATCTTTCAGTAATTGTCAAGGCAGAGGAAAGAAAGCAGCCAGTTCAGTAAAATCTCAGCATCACCACCCTCCCCTCCTCACAAAAAATACACAAAAGGTGTTGCATTGAGCTACTGTATACATTCTCAAATGGAAAAACATGATACTCTGAGCAAAGGGTTCAAGCTAATTTGACAGATAACATGTAATAAATATATTTGCCTTCCTATTTTGCTAAAGCATAAGAATTTCCTGTGATGTACTTGATATATGACTCTTGGTAATGAAAGAATACTATCCCTGACCTTCTATTACATATGGAAATATTAAAGTGTTTTACATCAACACATCATGGCATATTAATAGGAGACAATCTAGGGGAACAGTTAACCGAGAAGAGGAAAAAGCTTCATCAACTACTCCAATTTCCAGAAGAGGATCAGAAGTACTTGCCTGTATGAACAAACAAAACATATCTACTGGGAAATGTAAACAGAGTCGGTGTGAATCATGAGACCCATCATGTTTTGGAGCAAATCTGCAAGCACATGCATATTCCAGAAATAAAATCTATTAGCAGGAGGTCAAGGTTGCACACTGAAGCAAGTAAAGAGCTAAAACTTGGCCTATCTTCTTTTGACGTTGGCTTGCTCGCTTCTTCTCTCTTCATGTGCTACCACTCAGCTATTCTTGATATTCATCATCTTTCAGCATGCACTTAGGAGACTCTTACATGGAAAACAAAGTTCTCCTTGCCATGTCTACATGTGCAGCACAGCCTGCCTTCCCTTCCAAGTGCTGGGGGATGGTTACTAAAAATACCGCTCTCGAAACATTACCATGCACACACCAAACTTTGATCTTCCAAGCTTTTTCCACACCAGCTTTAAAGCTACAATCCTCATTGATGCCTGTATATATTTCAGTTGAAAAGAGAGAAGTGAGGTGTCTTTCTCTGGCAGGTCTGATATTCTGCACAGATTTTGTCACACACAGCACACGCACAAAATTTGATGAAGGTTTTTACAGAGCGCGCTCTCCCAAGGAGGGAGATGCTTCTGGTATTTAGCATCCAGTAGGGCCAGCATTAAAATAAGACAGATTCTCCTGACCTGACAGGATACCTCTCTGCTGGTGCCAGGCCTCCATGGGATCAAAGACATTCACCTTAGGTATACCTTCAGTCAGCCTTTCATCTGCCACAGATTTCCCCACCAGCAGAAAATCTCTAGGTTTTCACAGCTGCAGGCCAGGTACAGCCATAAGTTTTACCAGGACCTCTGACCATCTTGAGTCTGACATGTGGTCAAGTCACAAAACAGTCTCTGACATACACACACTGCTAACACAGCTGTCTTTCTCTGAAAAACATTATAGGAGTGGTTATTCTTAAGTTTTCCAAGGCAGAAAAGAGGTGCTCAAGTGCTGAGAATTCTATGGGGTTTTCTGCAGCTTTAGGGAAACAAACAGTGTAAACAGGATCACACCTGGTGTTGTTTTGATTTTATGGTGTTTGGGAAGATGACTTCTAGCAGGCATCTGCAAGCAAGGTGCAGAGCTGCTAGTGGGCACTTCATAACTTTTTAGACATGTCTACCTCTGTCCATTTGTCTGTTCAGTAACCAGGATTCAAAGACAAGTCCATCTACTCCACTGCATTTGGTGGAAGCTGTTTCTGATAATGGAATCACTCTAAAGTCAGGTGAATAAGCAATGTCCAGAAGACACTTTGGGAACTTTAAAGCCCTGCTGGATAATACTGTTGGGCAAGCTTCATAGCTCTAGAGAGCATGGACACCTAATTGCCATCTCCATGTCACCACATCTTTAAGGCTGTGTTTACCCTGCTTCACTTAGGTCTCTCTCAACTTTAAAAAGCAGAAGTAGAGAGGGAAAGAGAAAACATCAAAAAATCCCCCTATAATGCCCAAAGTGTGATAACCTACTGTGGTCAAAAATAACAGAGAAACCATGAAAATCTTCAGGTCATTTTCATGTGACTGCATTGATTATTAGACAGAGAGAGTTCTTGAAAATGATTGCAAGCACAATTTTTTTCACATTTCAAGGATTCCTGTGTGGACTGAGATGGAGGCAGTTGTGTAGCCCTTTGGAGTGGAGGGGAAACTGTGCCCTCTACCATGCAGGCAAACCATAAGTGATGCAGTCTTCATGGGAGGACTCCATTAGCAACTGCCTAAAGAATCTTCTTGTTATTATGAAATGGAAATTATTTGTAAAGAAGGGTTAAAAGTCACATGCAGGCATTCACTGGGGATTATTGACATAGGTATGACATAGAAGATAGCCAATCAAAAAGCAATTTTATAAACATTGTTATTAAATAGTATGGTAATTACTTTAAGTACTGGAGGAATGTCAGGGTCATATGAGAGTTTTGTTGGTGTCATAGATTTTTATCTGACACTTAGGGTATCAATGACACTTAGTATATTTATTCTGAAATGTGAGCTCTGTCGCCAGCCTAGAAGCTAATTCACATACCACCCCATACTTATACAGAAATAATTTCTGATTTTTATTTCATTCACTAAGTATCCAGCAATGCAAGCGTCAAAGCTCTCCACACATAAAAGTATGGAAGTAATTAGGGATTATGTGGTAAGTGTACAAACATAGTTTATATTACTGTGTATTAGAAAGGACCCCTTTTATAGCTGCCTTTGTCAATTTGACAGAGCAAAGGGTTTTAATGTACTGTAATAAGAAATGTAAGAGGGGGCAAAGGACAGAGTGGCTGTGATGCCTGTTTGTAAACTGCCTGGCCCTGAGGTCCTCCCTCTCTCCTACTCATCCATGCTCCATGCTTATTCTGTGGTCATATACATTTTAACCGAGTTAATAGCAGGCTGGTGGGGGCAGAGGCTGGGGGACATCCCTTAAATGCATGTTGTCAGCTGCCTCCAGAGCTCAGAGCAGTGCTTCCCAAAGACAGCAGGGTACACATGATCTGCAGCAAAACTTCCTTGATAAAGCATCTTACAAAAATATTTTACTTTATTTTTGCCCTAGGCCACAGTTCCACTCAGGATCAGGTGACTGACTGAAATAAATAAATAAATAAATGTAAAAACTGGCTGTGAGGTGAACAGACAGACAGGGTGGCGTTCCAGGCAAGCCTCTGAGCTGACATTTTACAAGTTTGAAATTTGTAGCTGGGGTTCCCGTGGCTTTGTGGTGGATTTGTTCCACACCTGCTCCCCATCAGGAGCAGAGAGAGCCCCGAGAGGGTGCACAGCCCAGCTTGGAACACCTCACCCCAACCAAGGCACTGCCCTGCTCCCTCCCCTAATGGGAAGCAGGTCTGGTACACACGTTCTGCAGCCTCCCCGTGCCCTCCACAGGGCCAAGGGGAGGTGTGCAGGGATATGGAGTGTTATTTACTACTCAGAAGGCCAACAGCATCCTCCACTCCACATGTAACAGGTGACAGTGGTGCTTCACAGCGAGGAGTTCTGAATGTAAATTGTAATGTGAAATATATACTACCTGCAAACCTCCCTGTGAACTTCAGCTCAATTAAAAAAAGAAATCAGCTGACATTGATTAAATGCTGCTTTTGGTGTAAATGAAAGGAAAACTATACCAACACAGATTTAGCACTATTTTAAAACAAAAGCCAAAGGGAGCAAAAAAGGTGGAAAAACGAAGAACCACAGCATATGTTTTAGAAATGGATATACACATAAAACACAGATGTCCATTTTGAAAGATGTGGGATAACTGCAAGGCAGCGGGCACCTCTCACCCTCCCACAGGTGAGGCAGCCTCCCCTCTGTCAGCCATCCCCATTCCTGCCTTCAGCTTGCTCTACACCACCAAGCAAGCCATGCCAAAACCTGCTGGTAGGTAGCACTGACAGTGCTGGCAATCCAGCACTGGAATTCCAAAATATTTTACAAAAGGCAAGCTGGCACAGAGCCGCCCTTGCCACTCGCAGCTGTCCTGTGGCATGGGAAGCTCTGTCACAGCTGGACACAGCTGAAATTGCAAAGGGCTCTTGCATTTTTCTTTCCCCTTTTATGCCAGGCTCATCCCCAAGATCTACAGTGCACAGCCTAATACCTGGAATAAAAATAAGTCCTCACTGCAAATGTGAAAAATCACATTTTACTGTGATTTATGCAGTATATAACATGTTCTGGCTGCAGATTGACTGAATTTGTGGTCCCACATTAAATCCCTAATCTGAAGCATGTAGAGGCTCCTCAGTAGAAATTTGCACTGTGGCATAAGTACTTGCTAGGAAAGTAAATAATCCAAAAGGCAACTACTTCCAGAAACAACATTAAACAGATCAGCGTTTCCTGATGCTCTGGAAACACAACAATTTAATGTGTTGATAGTTACTTGGCTCTTTCAAAAACCAGGAAACTGAGTTAGCCCTTCTGCAAAGGGGGTTAGCAGTTTTAGTCTTAGAGTTCCAATACCCTGGAAGCTCTGGCTGTGGTTTTTGTACAGAGATAATAAATACAGGCTTTGATAGGGAGCTCACATTTTAAAATAATGTCACTGATCTCCATTTGGCATGCAGCAGAGATGTGGCAAGCATGATGAGAACAGGAGAAAAGATCAGTCACCAGAAAAAAATAGAGTACAGGAAACAGGTGATAGCTTTAGTATAATGAATTCCCTAAATTAAGTTTTAAGTTTATTAATTACAGACAGACATAGGTCTAGGTGGCATGATTTAAATACTCTATTTAGTTCAGCATTAAGAGTTTAGGGATGTTCAGGTCCTGTCACAACTTTGCTCCAAGCTGGGCTAGATCAGCACATTGCCTCCAGCAGGTTCACCCCCAAATCCAAGCCTTGGTGGTTACCTCCAACCCACACCACCCCATCTCCAAACTCTCTCTTCAATGTTCATACTGTTCTGGGTGCACAAATCATCTGTGGGATGTCCTCATTCACACACCTCAGCCACATGGCTTTAGCATCTTTCCCTGGATAAAATGGAGACCTGTTTAATCTAGATCAGAAATAAAGTTAATCGGTCTGGCATGAGGAAAATTGTATAATTTCAGTCCATGGTCACAACAACCCCCTAGGGATAGGAGGTACCTTCATGCTGGGCAAGACAAACCACATCTTTTGTCAAGTGACAGTACTGTGCTTCTCATTCATCTAATTCCAAGCACTCCTGGGTGACCTGTACTGTTACACAATGACTTTATTACTACTGATAAATACTACTTAAATACTGAGTGATAAGAGCAATAGCCAAGGAACCAGTGGAAAACTGGAGAATTAAGGGTGATCACTGCAGAAGTGAAAAAAAGAATGCAGATTTTTCATATCAAAAGAGTACTCTAATTTATCTGAAAGCCTAGTTCTTATCTACTGTACAGCAAAAATGCAAGCCTCAAAGACAAAATTCTCCACTTTTCTGTTTCAACATATTCAGAATGTAGAGAAGCATATGCAGGAAGTTTCTATATTTGATGATCTTTTTCCATTCTAAGTTTCTAATTAGTACTATGCCCTATTCTGTGAGTTTTATTTTCAGCACTGGAGCCAGCACACAACACCCAGAATGCCTATCCTTCAACCGGATAAAAATACGTACGTCCACATTCATTCTCTAGCAACAGATCCTTTTTTATCTGCTTGCTGAGGATGTGGAGCTGGATTCACCAAACACCAGAAGCTCAGAATCTGTTCATCCTTTCCCATTTCATTACAGAAGCACTTTAACTATGGTTGAAGGCAGACACGTTTGAGGGTTGCTCTGCCACATGTCCAAGCAGCACAGATATTGTGAGACTCACAGGCAGGGAGGGTTTGCTGTGGCAGTCCCTGGTGCTGCAGGGTGCAAGCCCACCTGCCTGCCCTCCAGGGACACAGGGCTCTATCCAGCACTGGTTTTACAGGGCTGCATACAGTTTGCACAACTACTTGTCTCCTGTTTTTGTTGTAGAACAGCCTGCCTCAACTCTGATAGGTAACTTTCAGTGTTTGTTTAGATCACCACAGAGCAGCCTGCATGCTTCCCCTCTACCCCACCAGAATATTGCCTCCAGTCCTTTTCCAGCCTAAGGACAAAGGACATTGTTCAGTCATTCCACTCCAAAAACTTGCCTCCTCACATTCACACTCTGCAGAGGAACCCTACAAAGGTACACCTACTCAAAAGGGAAATGCAACCAACCCCCAAAATACATCTGAATTCAGAGAGACGCAGGTTTCTTCCTATGCCTTCCTTTGCTGAAGTTCAACCTCCAAGACAGCAGCAACTCTCACCATCCTATGGGACAGGGGACAGCTGTGGTTGGCTGTGTGCATGCCCCTCCCTGAAGGGCAGCTCCAGTTCTAGCCACAATAACTATTTGCAGTAGAGACCAAAGAGATGCCCAGACAAACAGCACAGCTCGCTGAGACTCCCATGTCCCATGCATCACCCAAGATTTAAACCAATTGCTCTGACTCACACCTCACCACTCAGCTTCTTGATCCTATCTATTTAGTATTTAAGACTTTTTCCTGACTCCTGAAAAATCTTCCAGCAGGCTTACATTTGCATTCAACATTAACAAAGGAAGAGCTGAAAGTACAAAAAAAAAATAAATCTTGGGGGTGGGAAAAGCTGGAGGGAGGTGCAATAAAATGAAGTCAAATGAAAATAAAACAAAAGAGGAACACAGTACATAGCAGGAAAATCAAAAGACAAAATAAAAGATTAAGGAGTGCAGGTAAAGATAAAATTCAAAAACTGCTTTAAATGTTGATTCTCTCCCTACTGTTTTTGTTTCATGCAGTATTTTGATGCTAGCATCTAATTATTCTTTGCAGTGTTTTATCTCCCCCATTATAGTATCACCAGATTTTTTTTTATTGGCACTTTCCTTATTAATGATTACAACACCTACGTTTAAGGAGCTAAATGAGTTCTCTCTTTTCCTGAGCTGCAGAGAGGGGGGTCAACAGAGAAATGAGAATTGTTCTGTTGTATGCAGATGTGTTATACTCAAAATTATTTTTGGCCATTGAAGTAGCTCCCACAGCTTGCTGAAGCAAAAGAAAGATTCCTCTCCATTCCTAGCTGTGACCCAGGAAAGTCAAGAGATCTCCTTCTGCTCTCCAGTCAATCACAACAGGAATTTAACAAATCTTCCAGTTTCAGCCTAAAAAGCATTAACAGTTTCCTTTTAAATACCTGCTCTTAATTAAACTCATATTCCTTTTCAGAATCATTCAGCACAGAAACATGTCCACCAACAAAATGAGTTTGTTTCTCCATCTCTGCCACGGGTCCTGATGCTCCCTGGAGCTCAGTGCACTGGGGACATCCCTGTGTGCACAGCCTGGATCCCCCGCACACACCCCTGTGTGCACAGCCTGGATCCCACACACACATCCCTGTGTGCACAGCCTGGATCCCACACACACATCCCTGTGTGCACAGCCTGGAACCCACAGACACATCCCTGTGTGCACAGCC
>VZTT01025450.1:2461-19128 GCA_013400855.1 Buphagus erythrorhynchus | reverse complement strand
GTCAGACCCAGCTATGGGTGGTTCTTCCTTCTGCCCATACCAATCTCCTTCTCAGAATTTCTGCATCCTGTTTCCTGTTGTTCTTGGCTCTGCACTGGATGTATTCTCATTTCTTAGCTTCTATCTCATCAGTTTTTCTTTATCAGTTCTTTGCCCAGGCATTACGTTAAGATGATGAGACAAACTCACTTTCTGTTCTGATNAAACAGTTATTCTTTCTTTTTATATCATTTTCCCATGATTTGTCTTAGTAAAAGCTTTCAAATTAACTTTCAAAACTGGAACTGATATTATGATGAGGCCTAAAAATTATCTGTATGTAACCATACAACATAACCATACAGATACAAGAACATGAAGATTTGAGATTCCCTTATCAGTAAATGGATGTTCTGCTAGTAAAAAGGGAGTATTCAAAAACAAAGGACACAACTACAATACTTGGAAGAACATTGTGCTTTTTAGTGCTACACTGACATCCTGGAATAGCTTTTGTTCTGTCTTGCACCCCTTTATCAAAACACCCACCTATGTAACTCTGTCCAATTCCTCCTCTAGCCACAGTCATTAAGGAGATCTTGAAGCAGGTAAGAAAGAATTTATCTTTGTATGGCCCTGATTTCTGAACAGTGAGGTCAATTTCATCTACCATTTCTTCCCAAACTTTCAGATTGTCTTTTATTTAGTCTAAGAGTTCCCAAAACACCTTTAAACACTATCTTGCTATGATACTAAAGGATATTACATTCTTATCAGCTAAACTGATCAGCTGGACCAAACCATTAAAGCCTAAAAAAACCCCAAACAAACCAACCAAACCAAACCAAACTAAACCAACAACAAAAAAACCCCTACGTTCCCCAAAAAATCCAAACCAACAAAAAAAAAAGCAAACTCAAAAAACTTCCCCTTTACTTCAACTGAAAGTGTTAAGTTCACAGTATCTGGATATGAATGCTTGTACAACATGATTTTAAACTACACTGAGCTTTCTGAACCAGCTTAAGTAGGAAGGTGCCTTCTTATTTGATATTCTTTGACAGAGTTTATCTATGCTGTATGCACAATTTGCACCATGCAGACATTTCCGATGCACAGTAGTTGTTCTTAAATCTTTTTGTCAAACTGATAGAAAGACTTGCTTCAGAACTACAAGAGCAAATCCATCTTATCTTGGCCAAATAAATCTATGATGACAGATGCTTCTACTCAAAGATGGAGAATTCTTAGAAGAATGTCTGAGAACTCAGGGCATGTGATCTCTGCAAGGGACCAGAGCCATCTGCCTGCTGTTGAAAACAGTCATTCCCACAGTCCAAATGCTGACAGACAGCTTCATAAACATGTATTCTTTCTACAGGCACTGTGGACTTCAGGCATTTCTAGTGTCAGGAGACCACTTAATTTTGTCCGTAGATCACTAAACTGCATCAATGACTTGGTACCTACCAGTCAGCCTAAATTCAGGCCAGATGCTCTTTCATTTTTTCCAACAAGAGGTGGAATGCACCTTTCCACATATCTCATTGCTAAAGATAATCCTTAGCTTGAGTGAAGGAAGAGGTTTTGCATCAATAACAATCCTATCATATGATCAGATTATTCTGGTACTTGCACCAGATCGATCACTTCTCTCTTCTACACCACACAATGTCATGAATAACAGCCAGGTTATCCATCTTTTATACCTAGCAGTACTAATATGAGCCAAGTCTAGAAGTCTTGATGCTAACTAGTTGCTAAAGAGCAATAAACAGTTTCTTCTACATCCTTATCATTCTGACTCACAGGAAAAACAAGCCTAAAATAAAATTTAAAAAAAATTAAAAGAATGACTTACTAACAAAAGTGGGAAAAATATCTTGTTATGGTACTGTAATACCAGCGGAAAAAAAAAATTATCTTTGTTATTAGCTTACTGGTCACCCATGAAATAACCAGAACATTTCTGCAATTCTCTAAAAATATCGTTAGCAATAAGTTTTCACAGCATTTGATTTTGACATGAAGAACTGTAATACCCTAGAATCCAAAGCATACATTTTTCCTAGTTTATAAGTCATCATTTCTGTAGATTTCTACCATTACCATGAAGCCTGGACGTGTTTCTTCTGAATGCAGCCTACATCTGTGCAGCTGTAACAATTTGGTTAAAATTATCTCTCTAGCAAGCGTGAAAAGGCACACTGTGACAATCACAATGTGCAGCAGTGACCCCTGTTCAGCAAGTGTCTTTTAGTCCACCCCAGGGCCAAATGTTTGTCATTGGAACTCTCTGTATTATTCATCAATGTGACAAATATTAGTCACTGTCTAACCTCAGGAGTTGGGTGAAATGAAAGCTAGGATCAATTGCTACACCCGGTTTTCATGTTGCTTTTAATTTCTGTAGGATCTGTGACTTTGGAAAGATAGGCCAATACTGCCTCTTCGTGGAAGGACAGCTGACTCAAAAGGTGAAGTGATGCTGGTCTGTGGAGATAGACTGGAAACTTACAGTGCCACACAGACCCTCAGCTGGCAGCCATCAGAACTGCAGGGGGGTAAATGAAAGACTGTAGCAGCCATGAATATTTAGTAGTGATGATGATAATGATAGTAATAATAGTAAAATAACAATAACAATAACAATAATAATAATAATAGTAAAAAGTAAAAAGTACTTCTGTGCTTTGGCAAAATTTTTTACCTCCTTGGGGAGAAGTACAATTCAGCAGAATGCTGGTATGACTTGCTGGCCAAAACAATCTTTGGTATGTGTGAGAACTAGGAATCTACATGGATAACCATTTGGAAGAAGAAAACAATTAACAGATACCGACATGGCAACATTAGTGGAAATGGTTCCAGGCGAGAATAAAAAGGAGCAGAATGTATTAAATCACCTAGATATCACCAAGTCAAAAGATCTTCTTTAGATTCCAGGACTGTTGGAGCTGTGTACTGTCATCTATTGTCTAGTTCAGTATGGTCTAGAACATTAAAAAAACATTAACTAAACGAAGTACAAATTTGAATCCATTAGCCATCTAACAGAATTAAAGAGGCACATTATGTTGATTAACATGGTAAAAATTTGCAGGCAGAAAAAGCTCCACTAATGCGTTCCTATTTTTAAATTATAGACCATAGACCAAATACAAATGAGGGCTACCTCAAACAGGCACAGTTCAGAATTTTCTGTCATTCCTGAGCTATATAATCCTTCTGTGGATAATACCTTGAGATATTCTTTGAGTAGTTAAAAATGTATAGCTATCATTAGAGCCATACTTGACAGTTTTGTTCCTCATGAAACAGCTCTTTCTAATGACATAATTAGTTGTTTCTCTATTTCTAAAATTTCAATAACAATGGAATAAATTTCACTGAAAAAAGTTAAGAAATTATATGTGACAACATATCAATTATACGCATTTGATTATGAAGCCTGTTTCCTTCTAGTCTTACTTGCACTGCAACAATTTTTCTTCCTACAAAACAAATGTTGAAGCATTCCTTACAAACAGATGTGGACATTTGAGCTTGTATACTTTTGGCTGGGTTAGAGTTAAATTTCTTCACAGTAATTTGCACGCTGCTATGTTTTGGATTTGTGCTGAAAACACTGTTGACAACATACCAGTGTTTTAGTTCTTGCTGAGCAACACTTACACAGCACCAGGGCCACTTTTGCATCTCTCACCACCCCATTGGTGCTTAGGCTGGGAGTGCAAAAGAAGCTGGGACTGGTCACAGCCAGGACAGCTGACCCCAGCTGACCAATGAGATGTTCCACACCACACGGCATCATGCTTTGCAATAAAAGCTGGAGGAAAAAAAGGGAAGGGCAGGGTACTACATTTGGAGTTATGGCACTTATCTTCCCAAGTAATCATGAGATGTGATGCAGTCCTGCTTTCCTGGAAATGGCTAAGCCTTCCTGTCACTGGGAAACAGAGAATTAATTCTTTCTTTTGCATTGCTTGCAGGTGCAGATTCTGCTTTACCTCTTAAACTGTCTTTATCTCTAGCCAAGAACTTTTTCACTTTTATTCTTCCCATTCTCTCACCTTTCCTACCACAGGGAGTGATCGAGTGGTTGTGTGGTGCTGAGGTTGCCCATGGGAGTGAAACCACAACAGAGCACTCAGCTGAAGACATCTCCTGTCTCTGACCAATGCATTTTTCCTATAATTGAGTTTCTGTTTGGATTAGATCTCTTCAAGCAATTTACTAAAAATAGATTTCTGCATGAATTTGGGTATTATATGTGTATTTTAATATAAAAAAGCAGGAAGAAATTTCAAAACTGGTATTCACTGCCTTACTCATAAATAGCCTCACAAACAAGGAGCTTGCCCCTTGTGCAGTATAATATTAAATCAGAAGGTGGAAAAGAGAAAGAGTGGCACAATGGATGTGAACAGAATAATTTGGAAACATTACAAGGTCTTTTTATGCATGTTTACCAAATTTCTGTATAAATAAGTAATACAATTGGAGTACTGAGTAATTTCAGGAGATTAGTGATAAATGGGCACAAGTTGATTATTCAAGATAAAGCTGAGGGTCATTATCCTCAGCTGGTCATTAATCCCCATGAAATGACTGGTATTGAGATAGTAATTACTGCTATAATGAAAATAGGGGAAAAAAAGCAGCATGACATTATTCTTATGAAGCTGTCCATTTCTAAAGAATTCATGTTTCTCTCATCACCCAATCAAATTGCTTGAATTACTGTTAACTCTTTATACAGTTTATTGTTCTACTACAATTTTCATGTCATCACCTCTCTTAAGGTTTGGTTTCCCATCTTATATTCTTGAAATTTTAGAAGGGCACAGCAAAGGGCAACAGTGATGGGAGAGAAAGACAACACATATAAATTCCCCCAAACCAGAAAATAAATACAACATATTTTCAGAATTTTCTCTATGAAGGGTGTTCCACGGTGAGGTAGGAGATTGCATTATTATGTTATCTGGCTGATTATTCTGCATTTAATAGTCCTTTTAGCCATAGCACACATCCCAATTCTTTGTTCTAAACCAGGATTCACCTTGAAGCCTTACAATATATGGAATGGATAATTTCAATGTCAACTTGGTCAGAAAACGTGGAGAAATTTGGCCCTGAAATGGAAAACACCTTTAAACATTTTCAATTTCAAAAATCAAGTTTGTGGTGTTTTTATGTGCCTTCTAAGGGCTTTTGAGCCCTTGAAGTTCTTTTCCTTCTCATTTCTACTAGACAAGGTAGAAACATATTATGAGCTGAAGGGAAGGCAATTTGTTTCCTGCTAGAAGCACTGTCATTCTGTTCCCACTGGGAAAGACCCACACATGCTGCATCATTACAACTCAGAAAATGAAAAACCCAGTCTAAACTAAAAGCTCTTAACATAACATAAGTAAGTTTAAAATAGTATTGCCCTATATGTTGCTAAAGCAAACAAGATGCAGATATTCATTACTCTAAGTACTTTTTTCTAAAGCTCTTCTGTGAACACTTTTCTAAGAAGGGGATGGCAGGAAAGCCACAGAAAGGATTGAGGTTCTGCTGGAAAATTTGCAGTTGCTTCTGAAATGTCTCACAGCATGTAAAAGAGAGGAAGTAGAGCCAGGCTCAAAACAGCTTTAGGCAAGAATGGCTGATGTGATGTTGCTGTGAAGGCTGCAAACCAATTACTGTGTGATGAAATAAAACCAGGTAATGGTGGACACTGATAAGTGACTTGCAGTGCAGCTCAGGAAACTGATTTGTTCTTCTAGCTTGCTTATGTTGTTTGGAGAGTTTGAGGTAAAACCTAATGTTTTGTGTCTGCTAGCCAAATGAGTCATTCAGTACTGGACAGCCATCAAAACTGGACTCTGGCTATTTGGAGAGAGTGTGAGCAGCAAAAAAAAAAAAAATTGCTTAAGTTCTGAAGGCTCTGAGCAGAACGCACTTCAGAAAATGGCAAATTCTCTGGAAATATAGACATGTTTTTGACAACCAAGGCTAAAGCATGGTCTGTCATTTTTTCTGGAGGAAAACATATGCTATTTTGGAGGTAAAGCTTGTCTGGGAAACAACATAACAGCAACAGGGGAACCAAACATAATTATGCATCACAGCAAATAGTAGTATTCAAACTGGGTTTGAATACAGATTTTGGTAGTGGAGGGCTACAGGAGTGGCTTTTGTGAGAAACTGCTTTCCCCATGTCTGACAGAGCCAATGCCCGCTGGCTCCAGGACTGCTGCTGGCCAAGGCTGAGCCAACCAGAGATGGTGATAATGCCTCTGTGATAACAGGTTCAAAAGGAAAAAAGTTATTGTTCAGATTTAGTTGTGCTCAGAGAAGAGCAGGGTGAGAGGAGTATGTGAGAACAAAACTCTGTACAGACACGAAGGCCAGTGCAGAAGGAGGGGCAGGAGGTGCTCCAGGTGTGGAGCTGAGATTCCCCTGCAGCCCGTGGGGCAGACCATGGGGAGGCAGCTGTGCCCCTGCAGCCCATGGAAGTCCATGGGAGTGCAGAGATCCCTCTGTAGCCCGTGGGGAGACCCACACCAGGGCAGGTGGATGCCTGAGAGGAGGCTGTGACCCTGTGGGTAGCCTGTGCCAGAGCAGGCTCCTGGCAGGGAGCTGCACACCCATGGAGAGAGGAGCCCACACTGGAGCAGGTTTCCTGGAAGGACTTGTGACCCTGTGGGGGACCCACACTGGAGCAGGCTGTTCTAGGACTGCACCTCGTGGAAAAGTGACCCATGTTGGGGCAGTTCGTGAAGAACTGTATCCCATGGGAAGCACTCGGGCTGGAGAAGTTTGTGGAGAACTGTCTCCTGTGGGAGCAGCCCCACAGCGGAGCAGGGGAAGGACTCTTCTCCCTGAACAGTGGCAGGAACAACCTGTGATGAATTGACTGTAACCTCCTTTCCCTGTCTCTCTGCGCTACTTTGAGGTAGGAGGTAAAGCCCAGAAAGGAGAGAGGGGAGTGGGGGAGGTAATTTTAAGACTTGTTTTGCTTCTTATTATCCTGCTCTGATTCTGATCGGTGACAAATTCAGCTAATATCCCCAAGTCGAGTCTGTTCTGCCTGTGGCAGGAATTGGTGAGTGATGTCTCTCCCTGTCCTTATCTCAATTCATGAACCTTTTGTTATATTTTCTCTCCCCCGCCCAGTCGTAGAGGGGAGTGACAGAGCAGCTGTGGTGGGGATCTGGCATCCAGCCATGGTCAATCCACCACAAAAAGCATAGTGAAAAAACAATTTGCTGGTGAGAGACCAATAACAGGGTTGCAGTACGACTGTCTTGTATCTGCCAGCTAAAGCCAGGACATGCTGTAGTGACACACATGCAGTGGAGTTGGGCAAAATCTGCAATAGCTGTTGTATGCACACCGTTAACAAATCTGAACAATTAAAAAAAAAAAAAACAAAAAAAAACCCAACCAAATCTAGACAACATACATCTTGGCTTCTAAGGTGATTCACACCTATGAGGAGATTTCACTCAATTCCTCCAAAATTCACTCCAACATCAATTTTGTCTTTGCTACAAATCCCACAAAGAAAACACACAATCAGCACTGATTGTGACCCTGCTACAAATCCCACGAAGAAAACACACAATCAGCACTGATTGTGGATAACATACTACAAGTGCTGCTAAAGAAACTGCGTGACTGAGGGGAAACAAAATGCTCTTTCCAACTTTCTTGTGCTCCTGTGAAAATCAGAGACATAGCACATCCACCAATGTGATTAAGGATGAATATCCCTGGCCTTCTCCAGACCTTACATATGTGTTGAAATGTACTGCTTGCTCTTCCATCCATTTCCTTCTGCAGGATAGAGAAGAATTCCTTATACCACACTGTCGTCCCATGTAGCTGTGAAGGATAATTTTTTATGCCTCCCTTAAAATAACATTTTTAAAGATTTAGAATCTTAAGTTAGTTTTCTGCAGAACAGCTACTCTCTAAGGAATTCCAGCAGAATAGAAAAAAAGTTCTGAATAAATCAGAAAAAAAAGACAGTTAATTATTTCAGTGCTGTTAGTCCCATGACCATTTCTGTGGCAGTTGTATGTTGAAAGTACCAGCATATGTGCCTGCAATCTTGAAGTATGCTCTACATTTCAGCAATTACATTTACAGCAATAGGACACAAGGGAATGAAATAAAGTTGTGCCAAGGGAAGTTCAGATTGGCCTTGAGGAAAAGGTTCCTCACTGGAACTGTCTCCCCAGGCAAATGACCACAGCATCAAACCATCTAAATTCAAGGAGTATCTGGATGATGCTCTTAGTCATATGGTTTAAGTTTAGGAAGTCCTGTGAGGAGCAGGGAGTTAGACTCAATCCTTACATGTCCTTTCAAAATGAGACACACTATGATTCTGATTTCCTTTAATAGATACAAGAGCTACTACAGAGATAAGGTAAAAAAAAACACTGAAGTCCCTATTCATCATATTCACCTCCTTCAGTACAATTAATTAAAGTAAGACACTTTTTACTAGTCTGTTTGTGAGATAAATATCTATGAAACTACACTACATCTGTATATTTATAATAGGACTTGGTAGACTTTGATGTATTTTTCTTTTTTTTTCCCCTAAGGTGTGTGATACTTTTTCTACAGCATCAAATCCTGGGAGCTTGTCATTGGGGCAAAAATTTTAAAATACTTGAAAACATTTCTAGAGAAGTTTGTTAGACCTCATGGATGAAAAAGCAATCTGTAAACATAATTCAAGTACACCCTGAAGGTTTAAAGATTGAACCATTATCTTATTTTGGGAGTGTTGAATCATGATTTTCAATACTTTGAGCTGGCAGCTGCAAGACACTTGCAAACTGAAATACTGATTTAATGAATAGCCTATAGAAATATTCAGACTACCATAAGAAATTTTTTTGAGCTTGAATCATACCAAAAACTATGCAGAGATAAAAAATATCTGAAAAATACTGCTGAGGCACCAGGAACTATAAATTCTTAAAACCTCTTAATACTTATAATAGGAAGGGCAAGGGGTGGGGAGGATTTATGTTTGTTTATTTGCTTTAGAAAACCTAACTGCAGTCTCCCAGACTTTAAAGTGGTGATTAATGTAAAGTCAAGAATGGTATTACTTGATTGAAGTAGTTAATGGGTTTTTTTGCATTAAAGAATATTTGAGATTATATATAATAAGATATCAGGTGAAAAACATGAGAAATTATATAGTTAATATATGTTCTTTCTTGTGTCAAAATTTTTCCTGCAGGAAAGATATACCATCTTGAGGAGAAAGTGTTTGCCTAGTTTCAAAGACTACTACATTTTTTTTATCCCCTGCACTTTAGTGCTAGTAAACACTTACACTGGCTTTTGGCTGTACTCAAATATTTTGCTAAATATATCAGCTTAGTCCTTTAAACCCTGTAATGGCAGAGTGATAAAATAAAATATACTTTTATGTAATTAACCTTTTGTTCAGATGTGAGTTTATGTGGGAAAAAATGTGAGGAAATTGCCACCACACTTGTACGACTCATTCATCTGAATGAAGAAAACAGATGTGGCCAAAAAAAGCTGCTTAGAGTAGTTAATATGTTCCACATAAATATCTTCCAGTCCATGAATCCATGTATTATAATAAACCACATACTGCACTAAGTTTAAAGTGAACTGCAGTCACATAAACAGAAAGACAATACATTTGGGTTTAGCACATCATAATTACTCTTTTATTTTTAAAGTGACTAGACTGACCTTTTAGAAGAGAAACTGTAATAACCACTTTCCTCTAGAACCTCTTCAATTAGATTCTACAACATAAAAGAACTTAATTTCAGTGAATTATGTTCATTAAGAGTAATAATTGAATACATATAGGTAAATATACAGCTTACCTGCAACTGCTCATATGTCATCCCTTCTGCCATGCCATCCGTGCCAAGACTGCCTTAAAGTTAAAGGCAAGTACTGCTATACTACTGAATTTGGGATTTATGCTCCCTTATCAGTTTCTTAGCAATTCCACTTCAAACACCATGACAAGACAGATGTTTCATGATCAGTAACTCCCACTGAGCACAAAGATCCCCTGGAAAGGTGAGGTCATTTTATGGCACGATATGAACGTTTGATGCACACATATTATGGAAGTATTCTAACCAATGAAAAATAATTTAAAGACTTCATGTAACAGAACTCAGAAATGCAACTTTCTTATTTTTTCCCACATACAGTGGAAATCTACAGTGGAAAGGGCACACAGCCAGCAGCAATTTGTGAGGACAAAAGTATTGTCTGCAGGTTAAGAGATTCAAAAATTACAGATAATGAGCATCTCAACAAATTGCATTATCGTCTCCAGGAACAAAATAATGCTCATATTTAGAGTGACTGCTAGGGACTCATTTCCTACTCAAACATCACCCTTGACTCCTAGTATTAATTTTGGTTTTTGCAATAAGCTGTGGAACAGATATGCTTTTTTCAACACAAAGGCTATCAAAACTAAAGTTTCTCACTCCTTTTTTCTGGCGCCACAGATTTTAATGTTACTCTATCCTCTAGTCCATGGATTGCAACACAGTTTTTTCTGTATTTAGAAGGATGTAAATGGCACAATTACCAAAATACAGGCTGCACATTTCGCTTATGTCCATAGCACAAAAAATTATGATGAAAAAAGTTTCTGAACCAGGAACTGTAGTTCCCCACCGCGGGTGATGCCACAGCTGGCAGGTTTGATTATACATGGTGTTTATGATGTGTCTCGCTGAGTATCACTAGTCCAAAGTAGAATTGACACATATATAGATATATTTTCAAAAGTATATATACATACATGTGTGTGTGTGTGTGTGTGTGTGTGCGTGTCGTTTTCCCTCCTCAAGTTCCTATGGTTTTATCTAGCTATGTAATTAAATGAACCCATTACAACTGCTCCAAACATGACAAAAGAACAACATAAAGGTTTAAACAGAGCTGGTTTAAAAATCATACTCAAGGACAGGTAAATCCTAAGTATGACATTTTCAGTTACAAACATTTCTATTAATTTTCATGGATTAACCATATATTATTTGCATCTTTGAAATTATAAAGAAATATCAAAGTGTCCTCTCTTCAATCAGTAGAAAGTTCCAGCAGTATATCTTACCAGGAATTAAACAAAACAAAACCCAACCAACCAACAACCCCAAAGCAAAAACAAACTCCCCAGAAAATCTGTGTGCTCAACAGAATTTTATTGCCTTTAAAGACTGATCTTGGAGTAGCAATTCCTTCTGCTTTTATACCATACATTTTATTAGAAATATATATGCCACTCCAGAAGTTTATGATGCTTTGTTTACCTTTTCTGTCATCTGGACGCAAAATATTTCCACTTGAGGAAAGATGTACCCCATGCCAATCTGCTGTGAATATACTGGGTTTAATCAATTCAGGAGAACCTTGCAGCAGCTAGGGAAAAAAAAAGAGACCAAAAAAATAAAGACATCTGAAAAGTCCATCCTTCCCATTTTGCAAAAACTTCAAACTTCTAGGAGGCAGTTTAAACTTTCTTATGTTTCCCAGTGCAATCAGAAGTCAAAAGAAATTTCAGTACTTCTTAGATTAATGGAAAAGTGGTGAACACAATTATTAACATCCTACCTTTTTCTCTCCAGAAACAACAAACATTGCAAGCTGCTCTTAGTATAAACCACTGAATTCTTCAGATGATCTGAATGAAATGTCACAAACTATACATTTGTGTGAAGATAAACAGGAAAATGTATTCTCTTGAACCTGTGAGAGAAGCAGCTGATGACTCTGGTTTTTAAAACTGTGGCTTCAAGTGAAATTGTTAGCCAATATTCAAGTGGTATAATTCCCATTAGATGGATCCCAGCACGTTTGAAATCTGAAAGACAGTCCAGCTACTTAATTATATGAGCAATGATACTGACTTTAAATTTAAAAACATCTAGTTTTGAAAATACCCACTGGTAGCAACTCTAACAGGACCACTTTCGTGTACAGGAGAGAAATCACAGTTATGCATTTCTGCAGCATGATAACACTTTCATGGTTACAGAAACAGAAGAATCTCTCTTGTTGGAAGACCTTTACCCCACCACTGATCAGTGGAGAAATCTTTCTGTCTATAATTCTTATTAAGTTTTCTAATTTGGCATAGTTAAAAACCCATTATTTTTAAATTTTATTTCTAGAAATTGCACAACCTTATAACAACATTTGCTGCAAGAGTTCAACCTCATTCTTTTCTCTATTTAAGTTCCTCCCATTACCTTCAGATAATATCCAAATGATATTTCCTTCAAGGTAGAATGCCCAGAATTGCATTCAACATTTCAAACATTTTCAATGTGCTACCATTTACTTTTTAAGTAAAGTATTTCTTCCCTTTTCTACAGGTTTAAATCTAATGGTTTTGAAGATAACACAATTTTACAGTTGATATCATTTACAAATAACTTCCTTTATTTCAGAACACCTGAAAATTAAGTAAATTTTATAATAAACACTTCCTTTTTCTTACCATATTTTTGAGCATCCTTTTCTGAAAACATCAACTCAATATACAATGAGCAGGTACTTCTTAGATTTAATGTTATGGCTGAAATATGGGAATTTCTTATGTAAATCTCAACTTGCTTTTAAGGACGGCATGAAACTGATAGCTCAGAAAGAAGCATCTTTACCTTTCTAATGTACTACCAATGTGCCCCCTTCCAGGAAGTTTTAGCACCTCAGGTTAATTATTACAAAAACAAAGGAAGGATCTGGCATTTGAGGTCAGTCTGTTTTATAGCAAACAATGACACAGAAGATTCCATAATTCAGTGGAAGTAGCTGATAATCAAATTAAGCTACAGCGGAGAATTATGTGAATGATAATAAGTCACCTTAGTCTTCAAATTTTAGGTACAATAATATATCTTATAACTGCTTTATCATCAATTCATAAATCAAATATCTTAGCTTCAGTCTCCCACAATACACAGATGCCAAGGAAGTAAATTTCAAATACTTTGCTGATTACAGTCCTCTCAGGAGATTTTGAAGGAACATTTGGAAATTCTGACATGAGGCATTAGATCTTTCTCTGTTGGAGAGCATCCAGCAGGACACTGGAAAACATGCAAGCATGTTTCTTCAGTCAGGCCATTCTTACAAATCTGCAGTACTTTTAAATTGACAACATTAAAATGTTGCTGACACACTGTGCAACAACAGGACAAGGCATGTTATATTCAAGGTACTCTGGGACACTGCTTTCTTAGGATTAAAGGTTTGAGTAGGAGTAGAGTACAAAATATGAAAAAATATTAAGGAACTATTAACATATCAAGAAGAGCTTGCATAAATTAAGAGCTTGCATAACCTCCAGTTACACTGCCCTTCCTCTTGTCTTTTTGAACTCTGATGACATAAGGTCTGGTTTTGTGTATTAGGAGCTAGCAGGACCTTTCCATTTACAGGAAGAGTTCCAATGACAAGATACAAACTTGAACCCAACCTGCAGAAGCTTCTTACATAAGGAGACACCATATATACCAAATATAGGACAGCTAGAGAATATTCTAAACATTTCCTTTTGAAAGAGGACTCTTACATTTATATTTTTGTGATATTAATATCAATAGCATGATTGAATAGAGAGACAAACTTGACCACAAGTAGTAAATTGTGTACCACACCTTTTTGATATCTTATTTCAGTTTACAAGGATTGCTCTGCTGACTGAAGAGGGACTTCTTGAATCTGTCAACAATTCTCCTTTTCAAGTTGCATCACAAAGCTGGAGGAAGCTACATGAAACAAAGAAATACACTTTCACCATTCAGTTACACCTGCCATAAAAATAACCCATTCAGAAGTGTCATTATTGAGAAATGTAGCTACCCTGCAAAAAGAAACACTGATAGCTAATGGCATGGTGACAAACAACAGTATAAGATTTGATTTAATGGCATATTATAATAAGGCTCCTTTGTTTGCCCATTCTGTGAGGCTTAGCTTACCATTTAACTTAGTTCCTCTCTTCTTGAAGGTAAACATTATTATTAGCCTAACACTGGTAAATACCAGATCTGCCTCCCTGATCAAAGTGCTAGTGTTTGGGACATTTTTCTACAGATGAAGCACATAGAACATTACACTAGATTTCATGTTGGCTATAATGAGTCGCTTCATCTGAAATTAATGGAATATCAAGAAGCTTAGACCTTCATTCAATATGCATAGAATGGCTTCAATGGCCTCTTCTAAGGTCCTCATGGGTCTTGATACAATTCAGAGCATCCCTTTTGCTGTAAGCTTCCTGAGGGAAGTTTACCTTTCATTTTTCTATAAAGCATAACTGATTTTATATACTTTTTCCTCCTGTATCTTTTTGGTTGAAAAAGAACACATCTTTCATCTATATTTACAAAAAAAAAAAACCCAAACAAAATCGCCACAAATCATATTCTATGGTACTTAAAGTCTTCAGTAGAGTATTCAAAGGATGTATTTTCCTTTAAAATAATTTTTATGCTCAAACAGTAAATGTACAGTTTCAGCTGTTGGTCACTGCAATAACACCAACCCAGTCTAACAACCACCCTATGGTATGTCACTACCCTTTTGAATTTATTATCTTCTATGCTGTTTCTGTATAGTTGTTTATACCTGCAGGAACTGCTTGAAAAACTATGATTTTCTCCCATTTAGTATACACTTTATAATCATTTCATTGATGTAAATTCATGAAGTACCACTCTACTGAATTCAGGAACCTTTTTGACTACTTAGGGAGGGGTTGACTACTAATGATTCACATTCAAACACTGACATAGCACACATTATAAAGACGTTTATCCCACTGGAACAAATTACTGCTCTTAGACACCTATAAATCCAGAATGGTTTTATTGGCCTCACAGGAGTCCTGATTTTCTCTGGCAAACCAGGGATCAAAGTCACATGCTAAGCACAAAAGACTTCTCCAGACAGCTGCTGGCATGCAGATTTTTTTTTTTTTTTACAGACAGATACTACTCTTTTTTCATGCAGATAAGGCCTTACACATATGCTTTAAGTCAGAAGCTGAATGTTCCTTAGTCTGTAAGAGATTTAAAAAACGATGCCTTAGGAAAGGTTGACAACATCTTCTACGGATTACATACCACTGCAATCAACTGTGTGTAGTTAATGTACCATGGGGATACTGGGATATTCTGAAGCAGAAATGGTAAAGAACAAGTCCAGTGCTTGAGCAACTTGGAGTTGCCTCGGGCAGTAGTGTTCAATTTTAGCTTTTGTTTTAATGAAATCTGTTGTCAGATCAGTTTAAAAAAAAAAAAGCCAAGGATTTACATAATGCTTTTTAAAAAGCTTTCTCTTATATTGTTTTCCAGAGATCACTCTGATTCTTGTTCCCATGGAAACAGGGAAGGCTGCTGGCAGCCAAGAACTATCGGGCAAGAACTCTTCCTTGCAAACTTCAGTTTAGAACTGTCAGCTGGAATATGTAACAGTTTGAGAAAACAGCTATGTGTTATAAAAAATACTCGACCTTAGATTTGTAAGAGCATAAACAAGTGCAAGGGAGGCGTGTGGAACATAGTAAACAAGAACAGGTATGGATTCTGGTTTCTCTGAAATCAGAGAAAAGCTGTTGCTACTGCTTCAGTGGTCAATTCTGAGCCAGTTTTTGAGTTGCTGTTAGTTCTCAGTTCTTGAGCATACACATTACAATAACTCATATTAATTAGTAAGCCACTTGAGAAAACCTTCAACAGAGAGGATAGGCTCACTAATGAGCACCTTGGACATACTCCTAATATACCATGTAAAAACTGAACTGCCTCATTTCTGCTGATAAGAGAAGGATATAATTTCCAATTATTTTAAATAATGTGTGTCTCCTTTGTCTCTGATAATTTAATTCTTGTATTACCTGTTTTGATAAGCTCGACAAGTAAAAAGAAAAAAATAAACAAAAGAGAGATATGTAGAGCACACCCAAGTTCTGTTATGTTGTTCTGTTCTAAACAAAATGAAACAAATTTGGCTGATCAATCTCAAAAGCCCTGAGGTGATAAACATCACATCCCAAATGTAAGCACTTCATTTTGGAAAATAAAAAGCTGTTTATTTCATAGCAATTTTTTCAAATAGCTGCATGGTAGCCATCTTTCTGCAGAATAAAGAGGTTCCAATCACATTTTTAGGTGAGAATTCAAGGCAGATTTTTTATCAGCTCAGCTCCATTTTTGCTTTGGGATCAGCATGAAATAACTTCAACTCTCTTACTATGAAACAGTTGAACTTAATTTTAAAACAAGTCTTAAATTTGAAAAATATCTGACATTTCAAAATAGTTAACATATTCAAAATTTCATCTCTTGCACTAAAACTCCCAAAAGAGTATTACTATCTACTGGTAATTAAAATATAACTTCAAAGTTATTTCAAAACTATTACTATGGAGGAAAGCATTTTATTAACTCTCCGTGTCAGTATATGATAGTCACCTTAAGTAGTTATGTTGCTGGTATGACAGAATGTTGTAAAAATACTTTACTGTACAATCCATTTTTCTGAGGTGAGCCACAGCTTTTTTTTTTAAATTCAGCATGGTTTTCAGCAGAACAGCTGTTCAGAAACTCCTTGCTAGCAAGTGCCGGTGTTACAGCATGGCTGCA
>VZTT01025449.1:61081-82215 GCA_013400855.1 Buphagus erythrorhynchus | reverse complement strand
CCCAAAATGCAGTTTTTGAAAAGAGAAATGTGTCAGAATGCACATGCCATATTATTTGATTCCTCAAATTTAGCAATGTCTTGAAGGTAAATACTGAAGATATCTAAGAATACATGCATTGGGAAATATAACCCTTTGTGAATCTACACAACAGCTTTGCCAATGAATGTTTATTCCTTTTTTGAGTTCCTGCTTCTCTTAGGGACTGTGCTTTTTTCCCATGTTACTTGTCCTTCAGCAAGACTTCTAGCTAGCATAGCGTTATTCATAGTACCTCTATGAATAACCTAACTCTACAGCAAGTTAAAATCGGTGTAAAGAAACCCATTGTACTCTCACTGATTTCCTTAGTGTGAACATATTAGTCTGGGTCTGCTGGATAACCAGGCTCACAGGATGTCTACAGCAGAGGTAAGAACCCCATGTGTATTTCCAAAAGCCTGATCAAAGCTGCAGGGCTATGTAGTATCCTCATTCACATGGGAGCTGCAAGTTAACTGCATTAGTACAGTTAAAATCAGGATTTCATGCATAGCACTCCCTGAAAGGCAACTTTTCCCTTGGTTTAAGTAACAAATCCACTAGACAAAGAGTTTGCCCATAGTTACATGGCATCTTTATGTTATTATAGCCACACTGGTCTTAATTAATTGTGTGCATCTTACTAGAGTAAAGCCATCACATGATAATCTTATTCATTAACTTTCCCTCCAATGCCAAAGACTTAATCTAGTGTGTTTTATCATATAAACTGCCAGCTTCTGACATACAAATACCAACAGACCATCTGTTTATACTGGGAAGTTTAAAATCTTCTCACAGAAAATATCTGGAGTGCTTTAGAAGGTTACAAAGAGCAGCTTTCAACAGATAATAAGATAGTGATGTTTAAAGAAGTAAATCATTAAAAAAATGGAATTATAAAAACCCTTCATGAAGAACATTTCATTAGTTTCTCAACACTGAATATAGTCTTTTTATAAGTGACTCAAGTGCACAAAACAGCACAAAACCTCAGAAATATTCTTTTGTTACATCTGTCTTTTTAACCCTCAGTAGTGGTCTATTTTGGCTTCCCCTTTTGGTTTTCTTTTACAGAATTTAGAATTGAGTCTTTTTATACACTTTACTGTGCCTCCAAAGCCTCCTGCTATTAGATCGGTTTTAGCTTTCACCAAGTGAGAGTGTGCAATAAAGAAAAATTTCCCAATGGCCACCAACACTGCAGCACAGCATAGCTGTGCACTTGGATGACAGATTAGCTCCAGAAATGCTACTTTTTATTAAATTATCTAAGCTTTCATCAGAGAATGCTTTCACCAGGCTTTTACAGCCTTTGATAAAAGGCAAGATTTTCGATAAGGAGCCCAAAGCCCAGCTCCCATGCTCTCATTGATCTAAAGAATGATGTCTGGCCCTCAGATTTTAGCTTGCAGAATAGTGCCACTCTATAATAAGATGTAGTCCAGTTTATTTGCAAGCAATGCAAATAAACAGAAGTCTAAAAAATAAATAGAGAAGAATGAAGGTTCTTTAGCCTGAAGAAGAGGAGATTTGAGTGGGAATAGGAGAGAGAGTCTTTGAACAAATAGATCATTGCTGCCAGGGGAAAAGATTGGATATTTTCCATAATGATCTCTACAGGCCAAGAAATCATGGCTTCAGGTTAGGTGCCAGGTGGAATTTTTTAACAGGAAGGATAATATGAGGATGGACTGTCTGAGGAGAGTATGGGGTCTGAAAGTCCTCAGGACCTGCTTAGGCAGGTGTCAGAAATGATACTGGTGTGCTTATCTGTCTTCAGCCAGCAGAACAGAATAAATGTTTTTGTGGTCCTCACAGAAAGGCAGCAAAACTATTGAAAACAAGTGAAAAGTTTTCATGTTGAGGAAGAAAAGGGTAAAAAAATTTTTTTTTGTGGGGCTTAAGTCAATTAATACTTACCAATTCATATGAACAGCAATGCATCCCAGCCCACTTCCCATCCTGTAAGGCAGCTATTTAAATCCCACTCTGCTTCTACACCATAAAAAAAACAGCAGGAGGCTTGAGAGAGATGGGTTTGTCCCATGTCTGCTCCTTCAGATGTTTTCCTGGAGAATGAAGTTAAAGAAATCTTCTATTTCAGCTCCCCTTTTCCTGAAGAAAAAGATTTTGATCCTGTGCTTGCACTTTTGTATTGAAGTTACCAGATCAGGCTGGCTAATCACAGGAATGATCAGAAGCTCTCAGAGATACCCGAATCCAGCCCGGAGCATGTCTGAGTTGATGTCTTTGTTCACTTCACAAAACTGAACAGGAGTACCTTGTGAGAGGATTAGGTATCTGCAATTCAATCCAGATGATTGCTTTATTATGGAAAACCATCCCTCTCCATACCACCCAGAAGGACAGCCACCACAGGATGACGGTACCACAGGCTCCTGTTCCACCCCAGTTGAAGCTGCAGGCTTTAGAGGCAGAGTTAAAAGAAGATGTACAGCTGCTACAGCAGAGGGGCTTAACAGCGTGTGAACACCATGTGCTTGTAAAGGTATTTAAAGGATTAGGGGAGAATTAAATGTTTGTCTGTCTTTGTTGTTCAGCACAGCTTCAAAGCTCCAAGACGACAGATATTAAAGAAGATATTTCCCATCTTTAAACACCGGAAGGAGACTCCTAAAACAATAGCAGGGAAATGCAGGCATGACCTAAGAGATTTATACACAAAGATGCTGGATGATTCTTATTGGATGGGTGAAGAGCATGCTATTCTGCAGTATAAAACAGTGATATAAAGTTCACAGTTTCAAATACTGGTGAACAATCCCTAACATGGACAAAAGAGCTGGCTCAGGATTCCTGTCTGGGAAACAGAAGGCAAGCACCTTGGCTGGTGGTTTCAATTCACTACACTGGGCTGTGGGTTAAGTGGCCAAGAGCTGAGGTACTTCCCATGGCCTCTCCTCAAAGCAGTTCTCTTGGGCAGCCAGGGATGGTCACCAGCTCATCTGCTGCTGTTAAATCTGCCTTGCACCAAGAATCGGAGCTCCTAAGTCCCCCAAACAGGGAACTTTATAACCTTTTAGGAAAAGGTAAGTCTGGAACAGAAACACCCTTGCAGAGATTCTCAGGCCAGCAGGTGCTTTCTGAGGTAAAGCTTAACTAAGGATTCAAGCAAATTCAGTGCCTTAGCTGGCAAGGAGGAGAAATGGAGAGTCTTTCTCAGAGAGGTTATGATATTAAATCAGATTTTTACTGAACTGAGAAACTTGCAGCTCCACAAATAGGGCTAAAGGGGTCTTAAGACACCTTGCCATGTTCCTGATACCAAGCTATTCTGCACAGCTTAGACAGCTTTGGGGACATGGGCTAAGCTGTGGCTCACAGCCTGCAGTAACTGCCCTCAGCACCAGAGCTCTGCCAAGGGCAGCCACTCTGCTCTGTGCTGTGGCTGCACTCTGGCTCCAGGCCCTTCTTCTGTCTCCAGCATCATCCTCTCAAAATACCAGGTCCAGTGCTTCTGAAAGCATCTTTAGAAGGCAGACCGATGGCTGTTTTCTGCATGAGGGAACATCTCTTCCAACTGCATTTGGGAGTTTTATGGATTATTCTTCTTCACTACTCGTTCTTATTTTATTCATTATAGAAAGGGCAGAGCAAAGGCGAAAACCTCGCTCATTATATATTTCTCATCTCCTGTTCCAGCCTATTTCTCTGAAAGATGTCATCACTGAAACAGTTAATTGGGCCTAGTAGCAATTTATATCATCCTTAGAGAATAAAGGAAAATTCTTTGTAACAGCAAACCTCATTCTGAGCAAATACAGCCCTGACTTCCTAGGTTGCCCATCACCTAAAACAGCTGCATTATTTGTGACTTCACAGGCCCCACAGTGAAGAAAATAACTTTATTCATCTTCACTGTCATCATAGTATAATTTTGAAATGTATTCGGGTTTGTGTTAGGTTTAATGAGAGTGGGAATGTGCTCCCTAGAACACTGTACAAGTATTTTTACAATGTGCACTGAGCTAAAAGATATTCTGGTTATTGAGCAACGTGTTCATACAGCCAAAGGCTTTATATCTTATCCATGAAGAATGTTGGAGCACAACAAGGACATTTCTCTCCTTTCCTTCTTTTCCTTTTTAAGGTGAATTAACATCTCTTACTGAGAACACTGGTCCATCCTCCATTAGGGTTACTTAACCCTTGCCTTTACAATGGTCCCTTGTGATCCTCTTCTGGAAAGGGATCAGACCTCCATTTTTTGGAAGCATGTATTCGTACTCTGCACAGGGAATGTCCTTGGGGTAAAAAGTATCTTTGACTTGGAAATTCCTCTCTGCTTTGGTTGAGACATTGATTGTTAAACCTCTGTTATTTCACTTCTCAGTTTCTTTAGGTTGGAAAGCATGTTGGCAACACTCCAGAATGACTGAAGCATTAAGGGAGCTATGAGGCACATGCTGATGGCTCAAGTCAGGGCTCATTCTGAATTCCTGCTGACTTCAGGCACTGCCAACACCACAAAGCACCTCTGCTCCCTGCAGTTGCTTTTGTAGCAGAGTTGGCCAAAGCAAACGTGTCCTGGCCAAAGCGTCAGCCTCCAAACTGTCTCTGCTCCCAAACCACCTGAGCTTGTCTGTCAGCACACTGAGGATGGGCTGAACCTGTTGGCAGAGCAGCAGCAGACGTTGTGGAGAGACACAACTGAGCTGCCAGAGCAGTTGCAGCTGGGAGATGGTGAAGACTGTGCCTCATGTCACCATCCTGTCACACCACTCTGGGGCCACCAAGACAGACTGAGGGATGCCATCCCTGAGCAGGGGCAAAAAAAGAACAGTTGCCTTGGGTTTCTTTGTTCTCCTTCCACAGCAGTGCCAGCATATCCAGCACTAAAACTCACTTCTCCTTCTCTTTGCTTGATAGAGTCAAAAATTTCCCAGCTAAGAAATCAGGGCTAGCATCTTCCTTCATACACTCACCACCAGCAGCAGTGTATGTCCCTCTTAATCTTCCAAACTGCAGGGACCTGAGGCCCTTGTCCTTCAAGGGCAGGAAAGAGGATACTGGATTGTGCTCCTTCTCCTTATCTTTTGAGCCAAACGCATGAGACAGCAATCCTTTTCAAACATCCCAGACCCCAATCATACATTACCGTACTGAAGGTTCAGAGGTGACTTACTGTAGATAACAGTAAGTAACTTATTACACTCATGTAAGATAATTAATGCTTAATTTTGGCCTTCAAAAACTGCAAGAGCTTATATTTCAGCATAGGGTAAAAGCAGTTGAAAGCCAAATGCTGAACTATGACCAGAAGTGGCATATTTGGCGTTGCTTCTGAAGCCTGCACTTATGTGCAGGCATAAAACTGGCTTCTAATTGCATAGTTCCTTTATGCTTTTTGCCCTGAACCTTCCCTGCATCCAGCACTGAGATGGGATATCTGAGTGGGATCCCTTTAGGTTATACTGGGAATTTGAGAACCAGGCATTTCCTAACTTTTGGTACACGTGGCATTGCATCCTAAATATTTCTTTCATGCATTACTTTGATGAATACAACACAGATTTATGTATTCATCAACCAAACAGGTGGCACAATGGATAAAAGCTGTTTGCTCCCTTCATGATCTAAAGCCAGCTTCAAGAGGAGGGCAGTGCTGTTCATGCCTAGAACAGTAACAGCAATGAGTGCTTTCAGCTTATGTCATAATCAGAGTCTGAGGCCACGTGTAGGACACTGTAGGCTCCCACAGTTGTGCACTTCCCTGACTAGTCACCCACTACCACCTTCTTGGGAGAAGCACACACTCCCCTTTCCAGCTGTCTGGTGCTCCTAGAAGCATTGCCCAGCATCCTCATACCGGGTGTAATGGTCCTGGAGTCAAAGAGAAACAACTCCATGGGTAGTTCCACATTGCTAAAATAAAAAGGGGTCGGGGGATGCTGGCCATGGAGCCAGGTGGAGCAAATTGGCTTCTGCTCACAACCAGGACCAGTTCCTTCTGGAGCAGTCTTGCCTCATCTCTGCAATATTTAGCCTGGTTCTCCTCTGGCCCCCTTAAGGTCCTGTGATCTGCTTTTTCCAAATTTTAGTTCCATTGGAAATGGCAATAACTTCTTCCCTCATTGAATCCATGGACTTAATGTGCCTTCAGTAGCTTCCTGAACATTTTCTACAGCTCACACACTGCAGACAGGTAACTTACACAGAGCAGACAATCAAACACTCTCAAATATTTCATTTTTATTGCACTCACTGTTAAGCTTGTAACTCCTCAGCCCTTTCATCACTAGAGCGTAACACCCTGTTGCTTTTAAAAGAAAATATGAGCCTTCCACATGGAAATTTGAGCCATCAAGGTAAATAAAAGGGAAAACAAAAGGAATTAATTTCTACTGTGTTTTATATTCTAGAAGAGTCCTTCTCATTTTTAGTATCATCTCCAGATCTTACCAGCAACATTTTATTGTGTTTCATTAAAACACTACCACAAATGTGCACCTTCCTTAACGGAAAAGGAAGTATAAATGCAATAAAACCAAGTATTCTTAACCATTTCCCTAATTGTAGCTATTAAACATAGCAGCTGCAGATTAAAATCTCATTTTAAGGAGTCTGTGTGCACACAGGCAATATAGACAGTACTATTTCAGACAATGTAGACATAAAATTACTTAATTTAAAATGAATATTTGCTTGAAAATCGGTGTATAAGTCAGGACTGTAAAACACAAATTTGAGATCGAAGAGGTACAGAGACTTTTCTCCTCCATATGAACACCTTTTCCCATCTCAGAGACTGCAAGTGCTGAGACTTCAGACACCCTCCTAATGTCTGACAGTACCAAACCAATTCTTACCCCCACATCCTTTCTCCCTTCCTGATCATCCCACAACTTGTGGAAATGCATTTATTTCCAGCAGTAGTGGCTTAACAAGCGTCAAAAATTTCAAATTAACTCTTGTGAGTAATTCTTTCTTACTCCATGTTTGCCAGACTGAAGACCATTACACAGATGCCAAGGAGCTGCTGGAGTGCAACAGCCCAAACCTGTAGACAGCCAGACAGCTGCTGTGATGTATTTAGTCTTTCAGGAGAAAAGATGCTTTATTTGAATTGACACAAAAAATTGATCTGTGTGTTCTGCAGCAGATCTAGAGCCTGAGGCCTGCAGCTCTCCAGGTGCCCACAGCCCTCAGGCTCCCTGTCTGCTCTGCACTACAGTCTGTGCCTTGGACTGCGCCGGCACCATCACGCAGCTGTAAGCAAACACAGGCTACAGAGCACTGCAATAATGCACAGGCCATTGAGAATTAAAAGCATCAGGCAATTAAAAGCCAGGTGAATTGCCTGATTCCAGCAGACCGTGCACGCTGAGCACACACTGGGATGGAACCTGATGTACTCATTAGCCTGTGGCACATTTAATGCCTGACTGTTCTGTGGGCAGCCATGAGCTGGTGGTGGGAGTGAGGACAAGGAAGCAGTACACAGACGGAGCATCAGGAAGAACAAAACAGTGTGCCCATCAAAAGTTCTTGATAAACAGGTAACAAGCTATAGTGTACAGGATTAGGTCCAGGTTGAGTCCAGAGCCCCACATCTATAGCACCTTGCATCAGTACGTGCATGACTGCATAAAAAATAAAAAACAAGTGATCAAAAAAAAGTGTTGAAGGTCACTGATCATTAGCTTCTGCTTCTGTCAAACACAGAGGGGGTGCAAGGCAAAAGCACTGTCAGGATGCCATCATAGCCAGCAAAGAACCACACAGTGGGTGAGCTGAGGGGACCACTCAGATCAGGTTAACCAGGAGTACAGTAACCTTGGAGGCACAGTGACAATCTGAGTGTAGCTCTAAGTCCTAAGTCCCTCTCTTTGTTTTGACTAGTTTCCAACTTCAACAGCACAGGCATTATGCATCAGCAGGACCAAATCAGTGCATGTACCCTATGACCATCTTGTAACAGATGTTCTTGCAACCACAAGCAGCTCTAGCTCCAAATCACAGCCACAGAGAGTTGTTCTTCTTCAACCTCTCTGCCTGTGCCAAAGCTCTTGCTGTTTCTGACCTCATACTTTGTCAGCTGACAAGGCTCGACAAAGGGAACACATGCCACCTCCAGTGTGATTTGATGATCATACATCACAGTGGGATCTCACCAGTGACAATCCGCCCTTCCCAAGGCACTGAGAATCTTACGTCGGCTGCCCACTGCCCTTAAGCTGTAGATCAAGGAGACAAGAAAATGTAATAAATCTCAGAACCATTTTAGTGAATCAAAGGAGAGACAAGGCTGTCTCTGACTGTGTGGTTTTCAGAACAATTATGGGACTGAGTCATGCTGCAAATTTTTTGGATTCATTGATGGGGACTAGACTAGAGAAGGCACACTGTGTGAAGCTGCCTTTGCCATGAACCATTTAACGTGCTGTCTAGGAGGGCACAGGAATATATGAGTATAGTGGCAAAAATATGGGAGATCCATAGAGCTGCAGCAAAGAGAGCTGGTTTTAGGATGGATAGGATTTTAATGTTGTGATTGGAATAAAAGGTGATCATTTTCAGAAGGGATAAGGGCTTTGACTCCCTTATTATTTATAGGCCTTTCAATCATGGGATGAGTTGTGTGATGGGAGGAGGGGGAGGGAGGGGAATGTCTCATGAGCTGTACCATGTAAGGACAGGTTATGACACAGAGTGTAGCAGGGGAGCAAGCTTTCTCAGAGTGGATTATTTGAGTACACGATCCTGCTTCATGGTCTACTTTTGACCACTGTAGGAGCATGATTCCTCCTCTGCTCCAGGGACATTTAGTCAAGCAGTCACACACCATGGCCAAACATCCCCACGAGACCCCTGCAAAGGCTGTGCCAGGATGTCTCGGATGTGTGACTGTCCCTGGCTTTGGTGAGCCCCATGCTCACAGTGTGAGACACAACAGACCTGTGTTTGGCTGTGCAGCAGCAAAGCTGAGGAGCTAATCCACGAATGAGAACATCTGGATTCATAACATCTGGCACATTGATATAGCAGATGTATGGACCACATGTACTTACAGAGCTAGAAAGCCCTTAATTCAACAGACACATAGTTTAAGTACAATGGATACAAATAGTACATCACTTTCACCCAGAAGCAAAAGTCTTACTTCCCCTCACTTAATTATGTTTTACATGGTACATAAAATTATCCTCTTTGTGCTCTGCTCACCACAGCTTTGACAGCCTCTAAACACCTAAGAAAGCCTGGGGCTATGTATTTTTCACTTGGTATATGCTAAAACCACATACAATTTCAGGAAGTATAGGAGGATGTCTGGTTTTCTTTTACTTGGAATTAATCTTTTACACCTTTGATTCAAGGAAGTTCCTTGTCATTCTCTCAGATATCACTCAGCTGTGTCAGCCACATAGCATTAAAGACAAACACAGATAATTTTATTACTTATCCATGATGTTAATTTTATTTTACTGTTTCCTGTGTTGAAATCACAAAACGACAGAACATTCCCTCATTAAAAAAAAAAAAAAATCCAAATGATGATACTTGTAAGATAATGGTAGGGGATGTGGCAAGCAAAAGTAGGTTAACAGACTGAGCTACACTTATTTTGCATCAGTTATACAACAGTCTTGTGAATTGTCCTTAATTGGTTTTGGTTATGTCAGGCCTTTATTTAATTCTCCTTCACATTTAAGAGCCCTGAGGTAACACATTTCACAGAGAGAATATTCTGACTGACTTTGAAAGTGTAGTATTGTTGAGCAGAAAGACTCACAGAGCAGACTGCTAGTTTCTTTCAGCAGCAGGAGAGATGCAGGAGGTGATTAGCTTTGTTCTCATTTACAAAGCACCAGTGGGAATTTCTAAAGGGTTTCACGGGCCCTGGGGATAAGGCAAAGAACAAAACAGGGCAGTGAAAAGCAAATAGAGCACTTCATCAATAAACTACTTAGAGATGCCACATCAATAGCAAATTAGGAAGAAAGGAAGGCACTCTAATACTTTCACATAGCAATGGAGGTTTATATATTGTTTTTATTCCTACTTGACTCTTTTTTAAACAACTGCACCTCTATCAAACTAAGCTTAGCAGAGGGTATAGAGGTAATACCAACTCACCACAAGGCTATTTGGTAAGATTTGAAAGGGAGACATGCACTGCTTTGTGCTAGTTCTACGGTGCTGACCTCTCCCAAGGGTTACTACCGCCAGGAACTCCATCCCTGGAAAGGCTGGGAAGAGAGTGCACCAGTGGGAAAAGGCTACCAGGAACTGCCTGACTGCTCAGCAAAGATGCTGAAGTACTGCTGCCACAGCACCCCCTGCCCGCACGTCCCCACAGAGGACACCATCTGCTCGCCAGACACAGGTGTGGATGGAAAGCTAAGCAGAAGAGGCAGAGAGACAGTATGCCATTCGTACTTCGGTTTTAATTAATAAACAGTGCTTCTAAAATGTTCATTGCCCCTAACCAGAGGGGAAGAAAAAAGATGAACATTTAAAATAATTTTATGGCTGGAACAAAATCAGCACAAGTCTGTGGATCTTTCAATTGTAATGATGTCGAGGCATTTTGTTTGGATTTTAACGCCGCAATAAACCACTAGCAATTAGCTTATTTTTCAAACAAGGATCTCACTTTTAACCATGAAACAGAGTTTTCATTTTGGAAAAGCCTCCATAAACTCAATTTTCCAGGCTTCCAAAACTCATTTGCCAATTTGGTAACTTTTTGCTCAGAAGATCAAATGAAAAAATACAAAAATAAACCTTGCTTCAACAAAGCTGCATTTTCAAGTTTAAAGCAGCTTCAAAACCATCCCACATCAATCTTTCTCAACAGCAGCTACTAGAGACTAAAGGAAAGAGCAACTGAGGCAGTTTCAAAGCTGGATCATGCAGTCTCAGGTGGAGATGCTGTAAACGTGCTTCAACATCCTGCATGACTTCTGACGACAGGAACAAAATGGGGAACAACTGAGAGAAACACATCAACTAATTTACTCCTTGGAGCATGAAGAGGGACGATGTTGCGGTAACCATTCTACAGCCACAGTGTACACAAATGTTTAGAAGATACAGGGTTTATCCTGTTTTGAGGTAGTATTTAAAACAGGAGGATCTATCTGGATGGATGCTCCTGACAACAGATGCTCTTTACCAACAAGCAAGCCTTTCTGGAAACCCATCCCTTTCTGGAAACCCATCCCACCCCGAATACATCCCCAGTGGTTCATTCTTTTTTGCATCATGAGATTCTTGCCCAAACCGCTAAACATTTGAAAGACATCTGCATCTTTGATACGGAAGGCTTGAGATGCAGTCCCTCAGTCATTTTAAGCAACGCCAAGAGCTTTTCTGCCACTCTTCGATTGCTTCAAGGAACTGGGCGTAGCACGGCTCTTCCTGCAGAACACTCGATACCGAACTGTGCCTGCAAAGCCTCCCGGACACAGATCGCCATGGATGCATCCGAGCTTTCCGTCGGTAACTCCAGAGGCTCCGTGCCAGCGCCCTGCGGCCTTGACTCGTGTGGCTGCGACCGGCATCTTCCACAGCCCCGCTCCACCCAGCCGAGGGACAGACTCAGAGAGGATTCTCCAGCAACAGGGGCAACGACAAATGTGAGGAGCACAACTCTTTTAACTGTGGGCACACAGGCCAACTGGAAAGCCTAACGCAAGAGGGATGCCTAATCATGAGGGATGCTTGCGAGAGACCATTTCTTTGCTCTTAGGAACGACCACCGTGCTCCGGGGGCGAAACCCGGGAGCAGCCACCTTCCTTTAGCTCTCAAGAGGACAAAAATGAAGATCACGGCACACTCGGCCCCCTCCCGAGGGGCGGCCCGGAGGGCGGTGGCGNGGGGAGCTCCAGCTGCGAGAGCCTCGGCGCCGGGCGGGCGGCGGCGGCGCGGCCGCCCAGCGGTGACTCCCTGTCCAGGTACCGCCCGCCGCAGAGCCAGCGCCCCCGCCCGCGGGGCTCGGCACACCGCGGGGCGTGGGGCGGAGGGAGGGAGCGGGGAGGGGCCGCCACGGAAAAGGAAACCGAAGGGATGCAGCCGGTGCTGTTCGTTCCCTCCTTGGGCAGGAGGTTTCTGCGTTTCCCCAGGGTCGGGTCTCTGCTGCTGGGTGTCCCTGCGCTGGGGGTGACGGAGCAGGAGGGCAGGCGTGCAGTCTGATCGGCTGCGGCGCAGCCGCTCTCTCTTTCAGGCCTTTAAGCACAGCAGGAGATGCTACCTCCACCAGGCTCTCGGCAAATCCCTGCATAGGCAAAGCATGCCCCTGCCCTTGGTACCTGCGGTGGAGGGATTTGGGAGATGGGCAGCCCAGGTGAGCGTTGCTGGAAGGGCAGGCGCGGTTCCCTCTTGGGAGCTGCTGTTCAGCACGCTGCCGTGCCCACGCCAGGCCCTGTCCTCTTCAGGAGCAAATGTCCTGTGGCGTGTTGAGCGTCTGTGGTTTTGCCATCATGGTTTTTTCTGAGAGCTGGACTTTGCGGTCTGAATGGCTTGTAATGCCACATGGGTAATATTCAAGGTCCTTAAGCCATGGAAGCCAAAAGGAGACTTTTGTGTCCTTCCCACTGTCCATGACCTAGTGAAATTTGAATTTTGTGACTGAAAGCGCATCCTACTTGAACCTTGTGTTTGATGGAGAAAGTTGCAGTAGAGTAGCAAGGGCAGGCACTGAGAGACTGATAGGGCTGGTGGTGTGGGAAGCCCTGGTGTTGTGGTAGAACCCAGGAGCAAAATATCCTGATGGCTCTCTCTTGAGGGTTATTCTGACCCATTCTGCTGCCCTTGCCATGCCAAATTTGTAGGGTCACTGGATAACTACAGCTGAAGAGATCTCAGCATCCCTGAGTCCAGCCTCCTGCTCCTGCCAGAGACAGCTTTATGACAGATCAGGCGACTTCTGGCTTTTACCTAGTTTGGTCTTGAAAACCTACAAAGACGAAGTGCACACAGCCTCTCTGGACAGCCCATTGGCATCTTCTGTGTATCTTCCATGGGCACTGGGGGCACTGGGCCTGCTTTTTTGGTCCCCCAAAGCAGTCTCTCCCCAGTCTCTTCACACAGGCAGGGTCCTCCAGCCCTGCTATCCCAGTGGTGCTTCCCTGTACTCCCTCTAGCTCCCTAGTGACTTTCCTGCACTGTGGGGCTAATACCTGGATGCAGTATTCCAGAAATGCTCTACTGAAAGCTGAGTAGAGGGGGATCCTTCCCTGAATCTCCTGGCTCTGTTCTTAGAGCCCAAGATGCCTGTGGCCACTTTGTTGCCAGCATCTCAAAACTCCCATGCTTGCCTATTACCCAGCTGCTCCTCAGACAGGCAGCACCCAGTTTGCACTCGGGTTTCTTCACTCTTGAGTCCTCCATGACTCCTGACCCTCATTTCACCCTTCTTCATCAAATTCTTCTGTTCCCTGCTCTCTGTACTGGTTTCCTTGTGCAGTTCTACCAGTGCCCTGCCAGATGCCTGCAGGCTTCTTTCTTCATTACCTAACTGACCCGATATTCTGACCCGATCTTCTTTTTATCTCTGCATTAGCTCAGGCAACTTGGACCCATCTGGAGGTCATTCACTGTAAGAGGCCTATGGACACTAAAGAGAGCTTAACTCAGAAGAGCCAGTGGCTACAAGGAAGCTCCTGTTGTTCCTCTCGGCAGCATGCCTTGCACAAATGGAACAGTGGGGAAACTGAGATGATAAATCTGCTTCTGTTGAGCATGCACAAAGCTGTGTCCTCCAAGCTCTGGAAAGGCACAGACTCTTAACAGATTTCTTGGGATATAAAAAAAGATTATTCAAAAGCTTTCAGAATCTCAAGTCTCTGCTTGAACATCTAGAACCCATAAAGAAAGCTAGCCAGTTGGGGGGTTTAATGTACTCCAAACAAGATATAGGTATTTGAAATAATTAATGTTTTTCATCTGTAATTATTAATAAAAATACCCTCATCTTGATTTGGTGTATGCTGTGAAACTTTTTAGTTGAAATGGTTCAAGGTTAGGGCAAAATTACAAGAAAATAAAACTAAGTTCTTGTAATGATGCCTGGTGACCTTCAGAATGTTTAATATCAGCTTCCCTTGCCAATCTAGTGATGCGTATGCACAAATAAATAATTGTCTGTGAATTGGACAGTAGATTGATTATCATCAGAGGTTTTTTTTTCCATTAAAGCTGTATTGCAGTTTGATTTCATACATCAGAATAATTCTCTGAAGCTAATTGGACTATTTGTATGCATTGAAATATTTTATCTCTGTGATTGTGATCTAGCAGCTAGACCAGCTTCAGATTGTAACCTATGACATATTTTCGCCAAATGATTTTGTTTAAAAAGAAGAAGTTAGCTTTGGGGATGATGTGAGGAACACAATGAATCATGAGGATGCTATCATCAGTTTTGATAATCTATTTCATTTAAAAGGAACAAAACCCAAAAAATGACTCAAAGGTCACTCATCCCAGAATCACCATTACCTAGCCGTGTGAAGCCTTACTGACTTGTAGTTACTGAACTGTTTTTTGCAACATTTAGAAGACTTGGAAAGGTGCTAATATGAAATACATACAGCAGTGCAGTCTTTGGGTTCTCTCAGCTCCTAGTTGGAAGTGTTATTATTTCTAGAGGTACTTAAGATCTAGCTCCTCAAGTAGACATGCTTGATAGAGTTTACTTATACATAAGGCTGCTCACATTTGTATAAGTGTCTTGAAGAACATGGTAGGTTTGTCTTTTAATAAAGCACGTGAGATATGGCAATAAGGTCATTTGACAGTGAAAGTTACTTTGATATTTTAGTGGACCCTAGTAATGTGCAATACCTGTGGTCCTTGAGGAAGATGTAGGAATAATTAAACAAATGTTACTTGCTTTCTCTGCCAACTAGAAAAACATTTGAAAAACTCCTAATGAGACTTAGAGTGTAATTGTTTGTACAGGATAAAAAATCGCCAGCTCTCTGTGAAAGTACCGAGTTAGTTTCAGATGAGCAGGTCACAGCTAATTAACTCAGCTGCCCTCATAGTTGTGCTGAAACAGCTGTTCTGCTTTTTGAGTCTCAGCTGTCTCACCCAGTGCTGGCTTTGTGTGGCATAGCACTGGGTTCTGCAGCTCTCTGTGGTTTCCAAAGGTCAGTACTTAGGATGGACATTCCCCTTCCATCCTGTTCACATGGAAGACACATGACCATGAGCCAGCTACTCATAAAGAGCTGTGGTGGTATTTGACTAACAGCTTGCAAGAAGTGCTTGCGTGTCTGCAGTGTCTGTCCAGGAGCAACCCGTGAGACGGAGGAGTGAGGTAAAGCACTTATTCAAATGTTTGATGAGCTGCAATCTGGTTATGTCCAGAAGAGCGAGCTTTTCTCAATGTTATGGACTGCTTTTATATCTCTAGAATGACCTGAGGTTCCTAGGTGAGTGAGTGATAAACACAGTTCAGCTGGGCTGGTTATTCAGACTTCTTCCAAGACCATTCTTAAAATTAATTTCTGGGTAGATTTGTTGTATTTTTTTTGCAGATTTGAGGTTGCATACAGACCCTCTGACTTCTGGAATTCAAAGGAACAGCCAACAGAATTCTACCATAATCTTTTCCTTTTGTGAAGGGAAATCCTGATAGAGTTGTATATGACTTTAGCAGAACACATGACTTCAGGGAAAAAGGTGGTGGCAAACTTCATATATTTACTTTCCATGAGAAGTGCATAGGCATTTTGTTCATGCACTCTATGTGGTTATGTTCTGTAGTTTCTGAAGGAGCATACATCTCTCTGTATTCCTTAGAAAAGCATATCACAGTTCAGTCCGAACAATGGTCCAATAAGATATCTAAGAGGCTTTCTCTTAGGTCTGCTGAAGATAAATTTGTATTGCCTGTGCAAAAGTGTGGAGGTGATTGTACTGTAAAAAAACTGCTATAGGAGATGTCAGTGATATTTCAACATCAGTATAAAATGAAAGAAAGATAAGGCAGTGGATAGATGTTTCCCACCAGCATGACTGTAGCAATGCTTGATGTTACCGCTTTCTTGGTTGCTTGTTATCACCTTTGTTCTGGTGTTTATCATCCACAGAGGTCTGCAGACACGGTGAATCCTATGCACTGCCCTTTTACTGAAGCATATGAGAGCAATCATGCTCCTTGTCTTTAAGTCTGAAAACATAAACTCGGTGTAAATCAGTGCAGCAAGGTCAGTTGAACCAGTAACTCCATGAGGTATGAACTCCCCTCCTGTCTCAAATAAGGCCTTGTCAATACCTGGTCTGATTTAAGGCTGTGTTGAAGGAATTCTTTCCCCATGGGTGAGAGTGGTGCTGGAAGGAGTTGGGTCTGTGAGCTGTTGGCTGAGGAGGGCTTTAGCTGTAGAAAAACATTGCTACCAGATGTATGAGCTTTGCTGATTGAGTTGTTTTGTGATGAGTCATAGAGTTTGAAAGGGAAGATTTTTGCCAGTTGTGGTGTTTGGTGAAATGGGAGTAGCTGTCATTTTCCTCATGGACTTTGAGAGCTTTTCTTGCATTTGATTTCTTGTAAGTGCAAAGCAAGATTTCTCAAGAGTTGTTACCATTAAAGACATTGCTCGCTGAGTGTTAATAATGAACTTTGATAATGAATTTTGCATCTCAGGAACTTGACACTATGCCTACAACCAATTAGCGACTCCAGATGGGCTCATTATCATTGATTTTAATAAATGAGTGATAATTTCTAACACTTACTTGCAACTGAACTCCATTCTGAGACGGGTGTTTTTTCTGGTGTACTGTGTATTGTGAAGACAAATAGCAGTTCTTCCTGCATATAGATTTGCAAAACGAGGAGAATCTTTTTAATGGTCTCAGGGTTTGGGACAGAAAAGTAATGAACATAACATTTAGTGTAAAAGACTTTAGAGCTTTTAATTTATAGAAGTGAAGAAACCATAGAAACCATTGCCTCTAAAGAATCCACAAATTATTTTTACTAGAAATCTTTGCCATGTACATTTCTGCTCCTGCATTTAGCAGAAACCATTTCTACTCGTCCCAGAGTGCAAGACCTTCAGCTTAAAAGTTTTCCTCTGTCAGGCACATGCACATCTCTTGGTCCCAGTTCTGCCTGTTTAATAAAATGCTTTTTATTGATGACAAAAATATTTGGTTTAAGCATATTTTCCATTTGAGAATATAAAATACAATTGACACTCACCTGTTCATTGTATTGTAATTAAGGTTACACTGGTGTTTAAAAGCCTCACAGGAATTTGCAGTATTGTTCTAGCTGCTGTACAGAAGGTGATGCTTTCTGTCTTGAAGAGATGGGGACCAGCTATTTAATTGTGCCTAAGCCAGGACTACTCTATTTTTAATAATGCCTGGTGGGTAATTTTACTAAGCTCTTGGAAGTGCAGTTGAGTACTGAGTACTCCTTGCTGAGAGATTGGGCACAGAGTGAGAAAGTCTAAGGATGAGACGAGAAACTGCAGTGGAGACATGAGGCAAGATCTGAGAACTGGCAAGGAGTGAAGCTAGGCTCAGAACACGACTCTCCTGGGTCCCATCAAGCACTGCCTTCTCTGAAGAGAGATGGTAATGCTGTGTTGACTAGCAGTCTCTTTGCTAGACAGCGCTGAGTTGTACACGTAGTTCCTTAACTACAGGCTATTTACAGCACGGCTGCAATTACAGAACCTGAATTTTGAGATTGTGGATGACCTGACAATGTCAAATTGCACAATTCCTATCTGTTCCATGATTGTACGCCTGATAGGTTTGCACCTGTCTCGAACATATTTTGTTACATATTTCTGATGTTTTATCATCTCCCTTCCTTTTCTAATTCTTTTACGCCTTGCGTACAGTCAAGAACTGCATTTGGAAAGGTCATAATACTTCTTTAATGGCTCAGCAGATCAATTGTCAACATATTTTTCGTTAATCTTTTCCTGATGACCTGCTTTACTGTTACTGGTTTTTCAGTGCTGAGGGTGTCAGCAGTGTAAAAAGAGACCTGATCCATACGCCAAAGGACTTTTGTTGACTCAGAAGTTGGACTCAGTGATCCTTGTGGGTCCCTTCCAGTTCAGAATATTCTGTGTTACCAGAAAGCTTAGTTAAGGAAAACAAACAACAGACCTTCATTAAAAATGAAGGAAACAGTCCAGAGGTCATCTTGATATATGGGTGTTATGTGCAAGTGTAGTTGTAATACAGCATATGAAAAAGTTTTTTTTATTTGTCCATGGGAAGCCCACTCCACCATGAGGAAAGACTGTGACAGGAAGGGAATGGAGTGCTTGATTTGTAGAGATGTTTAGGATAACCCAGGGAAGTGACAATACAGGAGAGACACTGTCACGGTAATTACCCCATCTTCATTTTTAACTGAAATAACATCTGGCTTTTTTATTGCCCCAGCAACTGGAAGCTAATTGAACGAAAAAATCAGTGAAAGACAGCAACAAAAAAATCAGTGGAACTTTTCAAGCGTTTGCTTTTCCCTTTCCTACCATCTGTAGTTACTTTTGCCAGAGAATGTTCTCACTCAGTAATTTTCCAGCGATTTCAAGGTAGCTCTTTTTTTTTGTTTCTCCCTTGCTTCTCTGCTACGTGAATTCTTTGCTATTGCTTTCTAAACCCTGATACATTTGATGAAGAGAAAGTGTTAGCAGTTTTTGAGCCATTCAAGGTGATTTTCTAGTAATTTTGTTAGCTCTGTACAAATTCTCCCACTTTACAGATCTTGTAGTCTTCTGGCTATGGCTCCAGAATCATTAATACTGGGTCACCCAATGATTCAAATTTGATCTGGGTCAGGTGTGGGTGTATGATCATATTTCTGCTGAACTATTTGGAAAAACAAGAGTTTATGGGTTCTTTTTTCTTTGTTCTGGGAAGACTGGCAACACCTGTTTAGAATAAAACAACATTTTTATCTGGATTTATTTACTGTGATGTGGAGACTGCCTGTCCAGACAAAGTGTTACACTCAAAACCTTGTTCATGGCCAAAAAGGCAGCACGTTTTTATATAGCAAACAATTTATTCTTAATGTAACTGAATTTTTGGAAGTCTAATCATGATTAGTCCAGATTAAATTATTACAGAAAAGTAAAGAATAATAATGCAGTTAAAACTGTCGTACCTTTAGTTCTTGGTTTCTATACCTCTTCCTGGTGTTATGTCACCCATCTTCTGCTCCTCTGGGTTCCAAGGTTGCTGATTTTATTCTGGTAGTAGTAGGTGTTAGAGCAAATTGTCAGCATCTGGAGTCCTTTCCTGGGAGAGGTATGAGTCTCATCATGTTGATTTCTTTCTCTCTTGCTTTCTCTCTCGCTTTCTCGCTTTCTTTCTCTCTTTCCTGTAGGATCCACCTGGGGTCATTTCAGTATGTGTGGTAAAACAACTTTACACCTATCTCTTTTCTTCATTGGTCTGCAGCTCCACATTGCATTTGAGTTTTTTGCTATATATAGTTGTTTTATGGGTATTAGATACTATTTCTTTGTTCTCTCTGAAGCTAGTTTTGTCCAGCTCCAGGTCTGCATTTCTTTGGTTGACCATTGGTGATTTGTTTATGGCCATGGTCTCAGGTGCCAAGCCTGTTCCCTGTTTCTCATCCTGTGCCTCTACCCTTCCATGCCACAATCTGTCTCCACTTCTCCAGTCCTCTGCTGTGGTACCAGGCTGCTGTATTTCTTTCTACAAAGTTACTATGTTAGTGGTGAATATTCTGTATAGAATAGCTGTTTTTTACTGCTGTCTGTGCAAAACTATGGTTGTACCATACACAAACAAAAATAAAACAGAGAGGATATACGTACCTGACCAGTTACAGAAATTGTAGTCACACCTAAACCAGTTAAACCAAACCTACAAGCAGGCCAAGAAAAGTTACGGCAAAACAAAAGTTACACATCCGGAGGCCTTGAAAATTCATTACAAAGCTTATGGTTTATGAAGAACAATGGCAGTACTGAATGGCAGGGCTAAAGGTTAACCTAAATTTTTTTTTTTTCTATACAAAATACAACTGCTGGAGTGAATATACCCCTGACCATTGCTGGGTATTTTGTGATCAAGTGTTTGTTGCGTTTTTACCCTGGTACAAAATGAACTGATTTATGAATTACTGAGCTGAACCACAGCCTCAGTTGTACCTTCTGCCTTTAGTGAAAATAAATCATTTGTGCTGTTTTTAATGCTGTTTTAATAAATTCTGTTGCTGACTTCAGTTGATATCACTGCTCAGTGGTCTTCTTGAAGAGAAAGATTGCACACATTGGTAGTAGGATTGCCTTCATGAACAGATTCATCTAAATCTGCCCAGGAAAGGGCTGGAGGCTGGGAATGAGTTTGGTGCAGTTGTGAGATTGAAGGGCCTGTCTGCCTGCTGTGGAGGGCAGATGCTGAAGGTAAGGGCAGGTCATTGGGACCTGTAGTACCAGAGATGAACTGCTGAAGGATGACTGTCAAAATCAGTTGTTTTAACCAGCAGATTATACCTTTAACAAATCAAAATTGATCAGCATCTCACTTGTAAGTAGAATCTCTCTGAAAAGAAATGAAAAATGTGGGATCTGCTCATATTTTACCCCAGCTGACTTTTGGAGTAGACTGTTCTTGAAAATTCAGACTGTGTCTTCCAGTCTTAGAACTGATATCTCACTCCCACACTGAAAATGAACCCCCACACCTTATAAGGGAGCACTTCCCAAGTCTTTTTCCTCAAAGGTGAAGCAACATGCTAACAGAGTAGTCATTAAACACTGGGGTGTGAGAAGGAGGATATAGAGGGACTACTGGTAGATGTGTTCAGGATTTGTGTGCCAGCAGAGCAGTCTTGGGCCTCCAGTATCCCCACCTGTTTGGGTACAGCTTCTGCTGATTGCTGCTGTCTCCAGCACCAGAGAAAGACAGAGTTCACCTTTTTTTGTAAAAGCATACTCTGATTCTAGAGTCCACATTCTGATTCCAGTTTCTGCTTCCACCTTTCATACAGAAAAATACAGACATCCTGCATGAGATTTTTCTCATCTGATTGGATTGATAGAGTTCTGGTAGTCTGTGGGTTGGTGGGTTTTCTTTTTTTTTTTAATTTTTTTCTTTTTTTTTTTTTTTATTTTTGTATTTTTTATTT
>VZTT01025449.1:25822-53513 GCA_013400855.1 Buphagus erythrorhynchus | reverse complement strand
TTTGGGAAGTGAGCAGGGAGCCCTCAATACCTCTGCAGCATTATACTTGTAAGAGAACTGCCCAAGTACTACAAGTTCCTCTATTCATGGCCCTGCTGTAAATTCAAATCAATTGGACCCAGCTCTCTTGGCATCTGAAGCTTCCAAATTAGATTGTATTTGCTACTCGTCATCATTAATTTGCAGTTTTCACCTTGATTAATTTTTAGGAATGTGCATAATGAGACACTTTTAAAAAACAGGAAGAGAGGAAATGGAAATTTGGCCTCTACAGTGTTTTTCTCATTTATGACCTCTGTGTCTGAAACTGTATTGCTCAGTGGTGCATTTTGTCACCTGTTTTCTGTGTCAGTTCAGTGACTATTGAAACAAAATATTCTGTTTGATACAGAAGAAATGGTGTGAGCAGCTCATGCCAATTAGTGTGTGAGTAATTGGCACATCTTTGTGAGCAATGAAGCAGCTGCTTGTTGTACTGACAGGGAAAGAATATTCATAAAGAAGGTGCTGGAAAGGTGGCTTTATCATCANCATGAGCAAGCAAGTACTGACGATTTTTAAATTAGCCAGAATTTAGCATCACAAGCTCCACACCACAAGTTTTAACCTATGTTTTTTTATTTATACATGTTTTTTAGATAGTATCTTATTTTGAAAGAAGTCTCTTTTTAACTTTTCAGTCTGAACAAATGTCATAGAACCACAGAATGGTTTGGGTTGAAAGGGGGCTTAAAGATCCTCTAGTTACAACACCCCTGCCATGGGCAGAGACATCTTCCACTTGACCAGGTTGCTCAAACCCCCATCCAACCTGGCCTTGCACACATCCAGTAATGAGACATCTACAACTTCTCTGGGCAACCTGTGCCAGTGTCTCACCACCCTCATCGTATCCAGCCCCTTTCTGCATAGGATTTACTTGTCTTTGGGAAGGTGCATATAATTTATGTTTTTGCTGATCAGAAGTATAATACAATGACTATATGTATACTTTCTGTTTTTGCTGAACAGAATGAGACATACTTCTAAGAGCTTTCTCAGAAATTACCATTCTCAGTAATTACTGAGATGGTTTAGCTAGATCACCCCTCATATTCATTTTGTGACTTCTGTCTAAGATTTTGCCAGAAATTGTTGTTTGGTTTTAAGTGATACATGAAATTGGCTGTTGTGACTTTTTTCTTGAGTCACGCCACCTAAGAGAAGAGGTTGTATGGAGTGGTCATCCTTAGGCCTGATGTTCACAGAAAGCTTTTCATAGCGATCTAGTAGGAGTTTTTCTTTCCTTTGGAGTGTGGAGACAGCAAAGTAAAATGTTTTGGGTTTGGAGTATGAAGAATGTTGTATTAAGTTCCTGACAACAGGGGTAAGGATACAGGTAGGAGAGCTCAGTCCTGCAGAAATGGTGCATTTGTCTGCATCAGGTTAAAGCTTCAGGGCTTCATGGTTTGATTCTGGCAGTTTCTTTGCATCTTTGTGCTTATCTTCTACCTGACTTGGGTTCAATGTCTTGCTCAAATCCTCACAAGGTCAAATTGCCTTCTTCAGAAGCTTGTACTTGGGCTTTCTACTTCCAGGGAAAGCTATTGCTTCTCTATGCTAGGAAAGAAAGAACTTCATAGTCAGACTCTCAGTGTAACAGTTACCAAAACAAATGGCAAGTACGAGTTTTGTTTCTCTTCCTGGGCTTTCTTATACATCACATTTTTTACAGTTACAATTACATCACAATTTTTACATATTGCAGGGTGATTGCTTTGTATCATTAATGGCAAATGCCATTTAATGACACTTTTTGAAGTGGCCTAAGACTTCATCACCAGTTTCACCCAAAATATTTCCCCTGCATGTTCATAGTTTAACAGGTCAAGTTTGTGCATCACAGGCACTTCTGTTTTCAGCTTCTTTCCATCTTTGTTGACAGTTTAAGCTCAGCACACTGGCATACCTTCAATTCTGCTACGGGTGCAGTAATACCTTTCAACTGCCTGAACAGGAACCACCGGAGGGCATCTGTCTGAGTCTGAATTATGTTTGAAAACCATCTGGCATATTGTGGGATAGTCCTAATAATAACAGTGAATACTTTATCAGGAGTTGAGTCACTGTGCTCGGTTTCTAGTGTAATACTCTTACTAGTTGCATGTATGTATTCCATATAGCCAAAGCATTACTACTGCGTGCAGATATTGTATAAGACCATTGTGCCAACAGCTCGCATTTGGACTCATTTATCATTCAAAATCTGGCTATAAAGAAAAATATTTAAATAATAAAAATAATTACCAAGATGAAAGACGCAGATCAGTGTTAGTTGCATCCTAGATCTGCTGCCTGCTTCTGCGTGGGGGAGGAATGAGGAGAGGTGTAAATAGGGATGGCAGTCACAGGAGTAAGGTGCTTTCCCTGAAGATGCTTTTGACTTGTTGGAGGGGTCTCTTTTCATACTTAAGACAGACATCCATCAACAAGGACAATGAAGAACTGCCTGGGCCTGAAGCATGGGGAAGAGAAAAGCTCCAGGAGATCCTTGGTCTTCCCTGCTTCCTCACAGGAGCTCACTTATTTTCCTGTAGGCAGAGCTCGAAGTATTTTGTGAATCTGAGTATATGTTGTTTCCCAGAACCTTCATGAGGTTCAGAGACAATACCATAATTTTGCATGTTTAGGTAGTATTGCAGCTAGCAGTGACTGGCACAGCTCTAGTGATTTTTACCCCTGGCTGAGATCTGTCCAAACCTACCTGTGTTCTCAGATGTTTGTCAGGTGCCCCCCAACCCAGCACTTACATGTGCCCATCATGCCCTGGCCATCCCTTAGGTCTGCTCTGTGTTGCCTTACTGGTGAAATGCAGCTGTTGGGGGGTTTGTCCCTGTGAGAACAGAATGTCCTCAGTGGGGTCCTCAGCACATTAAACTGATGCCAGACATACCTGTCAGACTGCCAAAAGTGCTGCACGAGACAGCTTTAACTTTACATTGGCAAAAGCTGGGATAACGTGCAGAAGCTGTGACAGAAGCACGAGTAAATGATTTGCTTGAGATGATGCAGAAGGGCTGGTGGCAAGGCATGGAGGGAGCTCTGGTGTCTTCACTCTGAGTTTGTGTGCCAGGATGCTCTCCTGCTCTCCCTTACCCAAAGCCATATGAAACTGTGTGGTTTGAGGATCTTTACTGTTGTATTGGCAGCAAAGGGGAGCTAAGATTGACTAAACCACTGAAACTAATAAACTTCTTATGTGCATGCAGGGACATCAGATTAATTAGTTTGCTAAGCAGTGGAGCTGGAGCTGTGCAGCTGCCTGACAATGATGAGGAGGGAGCTGCAAACCAGCGGCCTTTCTGCTGTCTGCTCCTTGCTTCCATCTCAGCTCCCTGGAAATGGCAGATGAGGAGAGCAGAGGTAGTGAGCCAAACATGCAACCTATGCATACTGTGCTGAGCTGCATAATCCAGGAGTATTGTTCAATGTGTCTGCAGGCGTGGCTTCCCAACAGCTCCCACTGCTCTCACTGGAGGGAGGCTTCACTGGTGGTTTCTGCAGGAGCACAGGGATATTGGTGCAGGGGGCTTTTGAAAATCCACTTCTAAAATGCAAGTGCTTTTCTTCTTCAACAGCTACTTGAAGCCAAGCACAATCAACAAACTCAAAACACTTTCACAGCTCAGACATGCTGTGGATTATGGTTCTCCCCCCTTTTCACTTTTCTTTTTCCCCTGCATAATACTGCTTGCCCCTTTAGTTTGGCAAAGTGGAATTAATTAACAATTTCATAAAAATCTTTGGTCTACAATGATTAGATAATCACTGCTTGGGTATTAAGCAGTCACTGGAAATGGACTGGGCAGACAAGTTGTGTCAGGAGAAAACCTGGTGAAATTTTGATCCTTTTGTTAGCACTCTCCCTCCATGGGAGCTGTTCAGAGCCTGTTAGACAGACAGCTCTTGGGAGTTGTTTGGGTCTATCCTGTCCTCCTAGCTTTGGGACAGAGAGACTAGCATGCTCCACTAAACCTGTTCCATTCTTTTCAGCTCCCTTTTCTCTAAAACACGTTAATTTTTTGATGCAAATGCTTCTGCCAATAGGTTACTGTGATTTTGCAGTGGTTGCTTGGTTGAGTAAGCTGTCCTGCATGGGTTACAGGGCCAGGTCAGCTGCTGCTGTGCCCGGGCTTAGGTACTTACACCTGTGCTAAAGGATTTGTAAACTCAGCAGAGCTGCTGACCTTTAAAATGCATTTAAATACACAAAAGTGTGGGCCCTGAAAGGGGAGGGAGCTAGAAGGCATGGCTTCTGGAGGCTTACCCTGAGCCTCTGGCTCCCCCGGCTGGAGCCAGTGTGGGAGAAGGCACAGTGGGGTCCTAGGGACAGGAGTCAGGCTTGTCACCCAACGATAAAAACATCTACAGTATCTGCTTACTCTTCATTGAAAACTTTAAGTACCTTTGAATACCTTAAAATACACTCTAAGTATTGTCTCCTTATAGGTTTCTGTACAGTAGATGGGTGCTGCTCTGTGGAATGATTAAATTAAGTGGTTTGGGGTTTTTTTAACATGCTTTTAAAAATCAATTTAATTAAATGAGTGTAAACACGAGGGTGAACACTTGGAAAATGAAGACTGACCGTGAACACTTGGAAAATGAAGACTGACCGTGCAGAAACCAGGCTGAAAGAAGTTTCAAGGGAACACATAAAGGGTCTGAGCTCATTTAAGTAAAGTAATGTAAAAATGTGGTTTAGTGCTAAGCCTAATTTAGCATGCCTGCAGGCTGCTGTGCACAAAGTGTTCTCAGCCTTCCTCATCATCTCCAGATACAGATTCCTTCCCTCTCTGTGTGCTGCATCTGATGATTTATATAGCCATGTAATGAATCCAATCAGCCTTGTTACCCAACAGAAGACTCTCTTCGTGTTTATTAATAGTTTACTGCCCTGTCAGATCTCCAGACTGAACCGTGCATCCCATGATGCCCATCCAGCACAATGGAGATGGCAGCAGTGTGCAGTCTGGGTTGAGAGGAGAGGGGAATGTGAGCAGCCCAGCAGCAGCAGCAGCAACAACTTTATATCAATTTTGTTTTAATGTGAAACTGTACACAAGTACAGTGCTTATATGAGGCCTTTCCATTCACAAGAATGGGAGGTCTTGCAGATTCAGTTCTTGCTGTTTTAGTGTAAGATAATTTTCTGCCTCAACAGAGACTGTAGGGTGGCTGTGGCATGAGTTGTATGCACAAGTGCCACTGCCCACCCAGAATTATGTGAGTACCTGGCAACACCACAGGAGTTGAACACGTTGGAAAGCTGAAAGTTTGGCTGTTGAACCTTGTACAGCAAGTGCATTCAGTGGAATTGTGCTAATCAATTGGCACACCAGTGTAATTTATTTTAAATAATTTCTTACTGTTCCTAAAGGTTCCATTTTGAAGTTTCTACTTCACAGGATGAAAGTGGTGCCAGTGCTCTTTAATTCTTGAACAGACAGGACTAACTCTCAGCAAGAGCCTAATTTTTCTGTAGTCCTTTTTGTTTTTAACACTCCCTGTGCAATACTTTGCCAAACTCCAAAGAATAGAAACAAAAGTGGAACATTTTGGCCTTTTGGTGGCTGTTTATCAGCAGCAAAACAATTTTCAGACAATTACCAAATCTTCAGGCCCTTTGGAAGTTCAGATACAGCTATTTCTAGGTGGTCACATGTCTAATTAATATAAGTGGTAACAGTAATACAGTGATATTCTGCTTTGCCCAAAGCTAGGCTTTCAAGTTCGATAGCTGATCCTTAGGAGTGTCTTTACACCCAGCTAAAACCTTTCTGGGGTCGGTAAGAGTGTGAGAATTAATTGGCACAGGTAGCATTTATCTCTGTAGAGTGACTTCAGGAAGTAACATTGTGCCGCATAGGATCTTTCTTTACAGTCATCTGGGGTTTTAAAAGCCTTAGTTTCGAATGCTAATTTTAAGCAATTAGGGTTCTAGGAGAGGTTGCAGCATAAAAATGCTGTAAAATATAAGCTTATTTTAACTGTTTACAGCTATATTAGGAAAACTGTAGAAAATGAACATTTTTGTTTTGCTTTGTTATTTAGGAAATCGCACTTTATATTACCAGAGACATATGCTGGGACAGTCTTTTTAATTCTCCTCAGCTTTGTACATAACCTTGAAGAAGAAAAGTTGTGTGCGATGCAAAGAGTTTTAGTTCTGAGTTTCTTCCACCACTGTACAGCTGCGGTTGGAGCTGTGCTGGCGTGTGTTCAGGAGTCTGTCTGTTTTCATCCCTTTGCAGCACACTAATATCTCCCATCTGAAGGGCTGAAATGGAGGCCCTTCATTTCTGTAATTTAGGATTTGATCCAGTGCTAAGGAAACTTCCCCATCCAACCATCCAGGAGCCAGTCTGACAGTCGCTCTCTCACCACCTGAGCTGGGACCAAAGCCCCTTTGCAGCTACACACCCCACACTCACAGACAGAGCAAGTTTCTGTGCTGTCTCGACCCCAGGTTTCCCATAGCAGAGTCTTAGACATCCCAGTCCTTCAAATAATTTAATCATGGTACAATAACTAATTAGCAAAATATCAGCTTGAGCTGGTGTCTTCAAGGAGGGACCCCAGACAAAGGAACCCCTGGGCTTTTATACCCTGAGGGTCTAAATGCAGGAAGGTCTGGGAGTCATTGGCTCCTGCCAGGTCTCTGAGTGTCTGGTCACCTGGCTGGGCCACAGGTGCCCAGGCCCTTCACTGTGCAGAGGGTTGGCAGTTCTGGCCTCTTGGCTCGGGCTCTCACCACACACAGCTCAACTGCAGCTCCACTGCAGCTGCTCCCCCAGCTTGAGGCACTGAGCATGTTCCTCAGCACAGGCTGGTGGTTGTGTTAATGCTGGCTCAGTCTGACCTGTTTAGTGATGGGTTGTGTACGCTTTGGTAATCCCTGGTAATGGCAGGTGGAACTGGTTCTCTTAAAGCACTGCTGAGGGCTGAATAGCTGAGAGTGGAAAGGGTAGGAATAGTGAAAAATGCCTGATATGACTGTGAGTGAGTGGTTGGACCTGTCAGCTTTTGAACTTTCCTGGGCACAGTTTTGATACACTCTGGTGTTTCTCTTTACAGCGCTTCCACATCGCAGTCAGACCATTCCACTCGCACCAAATCTGCTTCTGCTTTGTCATCTGACTCCATCTCCACCTCAGCAGACAACTTCTCTCCGGATTTAAGGGTATGTTTTGTCTTGAAAAAAATACAAAAATGTGACCTCCTTCGGAGAACATCTTGCTTCTGTGAGTTGGCTGTGGTAAAATAATGTCAGCTTTCAGTAATGTCAAAATATATTTAGCCAAATTACTGAAAGGACCTGAAGTCAAACAGGTGAAATTGAAGTTTAATCTCTATCATATGATGTCTTTCTTTATAAAGTTGTTTAATCTTGAAGAAGCTGACTCTGCAATCCTCACTTGGAGATGAATTTTCAAAGCTGCTCCATTTTCTTTTAGGTGCTTTAAGTAAGTGAAATCCTCAACCTGTCAGTTGTATATCCTTTTTCTTCCTGTTATATGTGTGTGTGTATACACACATACACACACACGAGGTGTTCTGTCTTGAGGGCTTCTGCTTGTTTGTAAACCCTGAGTCCTTGAAAGTATCTTCTTTCGTGGAAAGATTGCAATCTCCAAGCTGATAAAAATAAGCTTCTGTCACAATGAATTGCTCTGACATAAAAAGGTCCAAACAGGGCTCTTTTAAGTCTGCTATTAGATTAGTTAATTATAAATTCAGAGTTCTAGTTCGGTGTCACAGGAGTTTTGAAAGCTATCTGTATGTTCCTCTTATGAAGCCAAGGAGTTTGTTGATATATCTTAACTTAAAAAAAAAATCCCTGAGTATAAAACTGTTGCTACTGGTACATTCTGGTAACAACTTCAGCATTTCTCAGCTGTGGTTGAGAATCTTTGTAAAATGTAAACACAGTAAAATTGCATAAACTTCTCTGAATACAAAGCTAATTACTTTGACAACCATGATGATTTTTCATCCCATGAGTGTTGTCTCAGTCATCCATAATTAATAACAGGGAGTCCACCTGTTCGTAAGTGACAAAAATATGAATGTTTCTTTCTAAAGGCAGCTTATTAGCCAATTTTAAGCTAAGATTTGGAAATTAATCAGTAGTTTATGTGCATTCTATGATAGTTTCCACCTTTTGCCTGTGGATACAAAAAGTTACCTTCTGAACACACCTGGGTATGGACATTTGTAATATGTCTGAAGTTTTTCCCTGTGAAGTCAGGGTGTTCAGTCACTCTGACGTACAGAAAATTATCATTTTTAGGCTGAAGCTAAGTTGCTTATTGATATGAATAAAATTGCAAATTCTCCTACAGCTCTAACTGTATAATATTATATTATATAGATAATATTATTAAAAAATTAAACTTATTTTCTTATTTAATTTTTTACTGAAGTTTGCATATGTGGAATTCCTTTTTCAGTTTTGATGCACAACTCCTCACAGTTTTTGTGACATTTGAGGACTACCTTTAGAAGTAGAGGACAAGCCAATATTTCTTTTTTAGAATTGAAGTTGCCTTTCCCTTCCAGTGGTTAAGATGGCTCAACATGTTTTCTTTACAATCCTGATTGTGTTTTATGACTCTTTCCTCCCTTTATTCACCTTGTCTGTGTGAACTGTAAGCTGTCTGGGCAGGGATTCCAGTTCTCCTCAGATTGTCTGGTTTCCTATTCAATAAGGTCTCTGTACTCACTAGCAATCACAAACAGTGTCTACAGAGCAATGTTCACTTAGCTGCATGAGAGATTTTTTTTTTGAGCAGAAGATGCCTGTGTGTTCATGGAGGCCATTAGGAGCCCATAATTTCATGCTGTGCCACAGTTCCTGTAATATGCAGGAGTGATTTCTTCACAGCCTGACTGCTTTTATTATTTCTAAGCAATCTAAAGTTCTGCCTTGGTTGGAACAAATGCTGCTCCTCTTTCATTTTAGAATAGTGTTTCAGGAGAGATGGTAAAGCAGAGGATTACTTATTTACAATAAAGTCACTGCAGGCTAAGTGTGAGCACCTGCTCCTGCTGGCAAAAGGCTTCTTGCTCTTCACCTGCATCAACTCTGTGCGAACACAATTTGGCACATGCCTTCTGTGCTTCACCTAAAGCTTACTCTTGCAGAGGTGGTGTCAGTGGCTGCAGTGCAGCTGTGTGTAGGTGTAAAGCTGGGCCATTCATTTACACTCGAGTGGCTGCTTGTCAGTGGTAGGCAGATCTGGAGAAAGTACATTCCCATGCTCCTACTTTTATTAGAGTGTAGGGAGGAAGGGACAGTTTCCACTGCTACAGGTTGACTTAATTCTCCTAGAGGAACTCATGCATTATCATTTCACTCCTCATTCCTGAGAGTGTCCTATGCTGGGGAGCAGTTCTTGGGAGTCAGATGCTCTGTTCTGTACCTGTGTGCAGCCTCTCATGTTGTTACTGCCAATGCAACTGCAGACCCACCATCTGTTCTCAAATCATCACTATCAGTGCTGGTGTGTTACTGTTTGCTCCCTGCTCTTCCTCTTGCAGCCTGGTGTCAGCTCCCAAAGGGAACTTTTATGAGTGGTGGTCAGTTATTGTTGATTTCTTTCAGGTCTTAAGTCAAGGACAATGGATGTTCTTTCTGAGGGCTTGTTATTCTTTGTCTGGTTTTCTTCAAGTTGACATCTCTGTCATGTGACAGTTCCACAAGTTTTAAAAGTCAGTTCTGTGAGAGATTTTTTTAAGGTCCTGATTGTTTTTACTATTTTCTTTGAACTTTCTGAGATGTGGCCTTGCCTTGGATATTGCAGATGAGGCAGTACCATTAACTGATACAGTGGCATGAGCATGTTCTCTGCTCTAGCTCTTTCCTTACACGTCTGAGTGTCTTGTGCAGCTTTCATTGGCACAAGACAGCAGGAATTCCCAAGTGTTACCAGGTACTGAGATTTGAGTTAAGCATCTCATTTCTGTGGGACAAAAAGAGGTCCCACATTGTTCCTGAAAGAATGTAAGAGAACAAGCCCTGAAGAGGGAACTGATGCATTTTGTGGCAACTCTGTGGTATGGGTGGCAAGTGCCTGAGCTATGCAATGTTCTCAGGAAGGTGTTGCATCAGTTAGCTTTAAGAGGCTGAAAATAACGTTTTCAAGATTTTCATGTGGATATGCCAGTTATGGGATTATGATCTTGTTGTGTGTTTAAATTTTTCCTGCTAGAGTGAATTGCTACATGGATTCATCATCACTCCTACCTCTATTTGATCTCTGCCTCTGCGTGTGCATTGGCTCAAATTTAGGAATTAAATTTCTGTGACGATGGAAAAACACTTTGTGATAGCTACAATTAGCACTCTCTTTTTCTGTGGGGAATTTTTAGAAGAATAGTAGGCGTCCATTGGGAGGAGGGAGCCAGTGGAAGGACCCACCTAATTTCTTGCAATCTGTGCCTGCAGTTTTCTTTTGGATTGCAATTAACACTCTGTGTGTGTGCGCACATGTGTGTAATGAGGTAAACGAGACAACCACTGGGGATTCCTACTGAATGCATGTGCAGTATTTTTCCTAAATCTTTCTCCGAAGTATTTAATAATAACCTTTATGAAGGTTTGTTTTTTGTTTTTTTTTTTACATGTATATTGAGCATGTCAGTATCTGGAACTGAGATTAAATTGCCTTTCCAGTAGAAAGTTTACAGACTTTTCACTTCATAAACTAACTCTAAATAACTTTTGGCTTCTTCAGTTAGTTTCATTGGGAAAAAAAAAAAAAAAAGAAAAAAATCCAACAAACCAAAACTCCAACAGAAAAACAATAAAGCACTCTTAGATACTCCTTCCACCCCCTTCCTGATCTCAAATCCGAAGCTGTTTAGAATTGATTTAGGGTATATATCGTGGAGGGATTTTTTAGCAAATACACTGCCATATGTTTTAACATAAGTTATAGGTCAGGAAAGAACAGAATTGAAGTAGTTGGAAGTAAAAATGGAGTTGGAAATCCATAGATACTTTGTAATTTGAGTTGAGATGTTAAAAACACCTTAAAGCCAACTTTGCCAAAGGGATTGGAGTGTATAAATAGCTGTTACAGATCTGGGAAGTTGGTGGTTAGTAATATACAGTGAGTTTCTTGCTCCTAAGTCCTGTAGGCAGTATTTTCTCCTGTGCGTAGGAGGAGATGTGTCTGTGCATTTTATGGTATTTAAGTCTTCTTGCTGATGCTCTAACTTTTGTCAGTAGGGATTTTCATTTTTAGGTAGCTGTTGCTTTATAGAATAATGCCTGAAGTTTACTGTGTTCAAAGCTTTGGAGTAACCCTTATAAAAGGGTTGAATCTTGTTCATTTGCAGTTGAGAAGCAGTGGGTATGGCCAGCAGAGCCTGCTGCCACTTCCCTTAAGAACAGTACCTTTGCCTGATAATTTGTTAAGGCCTATTGTGTTTGCCTTTGGATTGTATGCAGCAAAAGCTTAAACCAAAGGATGGAAACTCATATATTGTTTTCTTTATATTGCTTCTTGCACCTAGAAAGAAGGAAACTAGAGCAAATCCATATGTCCCCTGCTTAGTTGTAAAGCATTCAGAAAAAGTGGTTCAAATCTTTGTTGTTAGCATTGCTGTTGTGACCACTAAACCATTCTCCCCTTTGAGGGCAACAGTAAGATCCACAATTCCTATTACTCCTCTGAAGTAAAGATAAAATACTGTGCAAGCATATGACCCATCCTTCATGACTGTTTGTTCCCTGCATAGTGATTTTCTTCTTTAATTTATGAGGAATTGGTGAATTTACAGTAGGTTTATGCATGAGATGCAAGAATATTATTGTAGCATTCCCAGCACTTGAAGGTTAGAAACGGGAAGAAACAGAGTGGCTTGAGTAACCTTGATTTGTTATCTATTACGTGTATGGTCAGAGACTGTAGACAAGCCCATGTGGTTTATTTTGTAAGATACATAACTGGTGCATGACAAAAGGTATATGAAGGTCTGTTTCATTCCAGGACAGTAAATGGATACTGTTGCTGTCTCCTTAGGTTTCCTGGATTAAATCTGTTTGTGCAAGCCTGCGTTCAAGCTAGCCAACCACAATTCCTTTGCACTCACTGGAAGGACATAGATCATTTATGATCTGATCTATCTCAGCTTTAAGGATGTGCCCATGTTAGGTGAGAATGTCGTGGAGCTGAGCTAGAGAAGTCCTTGGTGCAGATGTTGGGAACATACTTTGAGGGGCAGCAAGTGATTTCTGTGGATCCCAGCTTTAACTGGGCTCGAGTAAAGGTGCAGTTTTATCTGTTTTGAGAACCTAATGTGTTTCTCTTTGACTATGGAGAGAGTGCAGAGTAATATCTCCAGATACAGACTTCTAAAATTGAGGTAAATCCTGTCCCTCAGGTGATATTGGGCAGGATTAATTGAAATGCCAGTCACTGACTTTGCCACCTTTGTCTTGCTTTATTCTAGCTTTAGTGCAAAGTAGCTTAGACTAGTTTTATGTAGAACACATATATTGTTAGTAGAAAAACATATTGAAGAAAGATGTGATTCGCCCCCCTCCATCCTTTGCTGTAAATCACTAAAACTAGCCTCAGTGAGCTTTTCCATTGCTATCTCCCTGCCAATGCAGGAAGTGTGTCAGGCTTTGGTTATGTGTAACACATGTTCAACAAGAGCTGGGTTTAGAGAGTGACATAACATTTTAAACTCCAAGCACTCATTTAAGCAATGTTTTTTAGTTTTGATTTTAAGGGACTTTTCAGTCAGTGAGTGATGCTAGCTTGGAAGCACTAAATCATGACAGTACCTCTGCCTAAGCTCCTCCATGAAGTTGAAGACTTTTTGCCCTGCCAGTCGGCTCCGTGATAATATATGGAGATAAATATTCCTATTTCAGACTAGCCCTTGACTGTTTACATGGAAGCAGCCTAGTTCATAGGAAATGCAAAGATGTCTTCCGTGTTGGGAGCTTTCCTTCTCAGTGCACTGGACTATGGCTGCTATTAAGTTACAGACTGTATTGCACAAGCCACCAGATGGTGAAGATAATTGACCTGTGGTCACAAACCACTTGGCTAGATGTGAGCTGGTGATGCAGCAGTGAAATTGAATAAACTGTTCATCTTCTTAGGTCACTGTGTGAAGACTTGACCGTATATTTCTTTGCATCATTGCATGGCTCCATTCTCACATGGAGGTGCACTTCACGTTTTTGTGTGTCTGTACAGGAGTAGAAGCTATGCAGGCAGAAGTGGCCTTTACCTGACCTACCAGTAGTATTTCCATAGGTCCCTTTGTATACAGGAATGAAGTCCAAGGGCCAAATCCAAGAACAGGCAGTGCTTTATGTTATCAAAGGTGTGAAACAGAGGGATTTAAAGAGCAGCAGAAGAGAAGTAAGGAAGTCTTACAGGGAAACATATTTTAATTATCTTGAAATTCTGATTTTGACCACAAATTGTGTGTATGTCTGTGGGGGAAATGGGCTTCCTTTCTTTGGAGCATTAAGCTGTTGATGAACAAAGGCACAAAGGACTGGCTCTGGAGAATGAATGATGCTCTTGTCCATAGCCATGGTCATACCAGGACAGCCCTGTCAATGACTGGCATTTAGCCCCTGCCATTGCTGCATTTTTCGAGGACTCCAGTTTAGAGTAAATGCTGCAGATTTCATAAGAATTATAGTAATTTTCATTTTAAAATATCCCAAGAGATGGAAAATCTTGGTTCCTTCCTTACACCTCTCCCCACTAAGTCCTTTTCTGCACCTTTCCCTTTCAAGGAAACCATCCCACAGAGTAGCCAACCTCTGGGTTAAAAAATATTGATTTCATGCAAATTAGATAGGGGAAAAAGCCAGATGCAGTCAGTTTTCTGTCTCCTTTACATGGAAATAATACTCCCTAAGTGCTCATCTAGTTAGAAAAGAGCAAAGACAGCAAACATTGCTAATTTTTCATATATAGAGGTACCTAAATGTTTGAACATGGAGTAACGCACAGTGAAAGAAATCTCTGGAAGCATTTATGATTGCCATCTATTAGGAATGGAAAGCCAAGGAGAACAAGCAAATGGCCTTCATATGTTCTCAAAAATATTTTCATCTCTTCGTAATCAACTGCCATATTTCTTCTAGCTACAAAGTGCAAGAATTTTCTTTTTGTTGAGTAAAACCGGGTAAGAGGTGGCTTCCCCCCCTCCCCTTGTTAGTTACAGTTTTGTAAACTGAAGGACAGATCAGGCAGGAATGAACAAGCATGGTATTTAAAGGGAGTACATGGATTTGTGATTGCATGCAGTGCCTGCCAAGATTTGATTTTCTGTAGATGTTTTTGCACGGAATGAAACGTCTTTGTTCCCCTCTGTAGGATTGTTTGCTCGTTATAAATATATAATTATCTGTATCAAACTGAAAAGTGAAATTCTTAGTAATGGAGGCAGTATTCTGTGACTTACTTTAGTTGGTAGAATTTGCAGCTCTGTTTTTGGTCAGAGTGTTTTTCTGTCACTTAAGATTGTTGATATGAAATTCACTAAACTACTTTAATGGTTTCCTTGAAACTTTTAATCTTCTTTTCGCGTGTAAGTTGTTTGCTAAACAAAATTCAGTAAAAATAAAGGATAGAGTCAAGCTAATGTGCTGTCCAAAGTTTTTGAGCAGCCCATGGAGAACAGAGGCGTTGTGGTTTGAGACGTATGTGGAACCCTTGGCAATGAAGAAGGTTCTGTATTAAAAAATGTTGGACTTGTCTGAATAGATAATATCTGCAACCTTCTGTGCCAGGGAGTGTTGCTGAGTTGAGTCAATGACGACTTTCTGTCGGAGCCTAATGAGAGAATTGTCTTGAGGCACCAAGCCATACAAACTTGAAGAGACAAGCCAGCCGTGGTTGAACGAGTGGCCCTCAACAATGTGTTCTTTTGAGCTTCTAAGCTTTGCCTTGCAGTTGTGCAGTGAAGGCCCAGGAGATTCACCAGCCCAGGGAACCCAGAGAGGCTGTTCTTCATCACTGGACATTTGGGTCTGAGTGGAGAAGAACATCGGGGAAAAAACGAAGCAGAAAACCCCAGGGAAACATTGCATGGTGGCTGCTTCCTCCTGCAGGAGTCCCTTTATATTACTTTATATTACTTTATATTACTGGTTCTTTTTTTTTTTTTTTTTTTTAATACAATAATCTTCAGCTTCTTTTTAAAGATTTTCAAGACAGTGGTAAGTAAGCAAGTGATTTCTCAAGCACTTTTATGCTTTCTCAAAATATATATGGTAGGTAGAGATCAGAGTGTGTGATTTGTTTTTTTAGTTAGTTTAGTTTTTAGTTTGTGTCAGGAAGGTGTAGTTAAAAGGCAGTTGCAGTGTACTTTGTATATTATTACTGTCTTTAGAGTAGTGTAATACGTGATCTGTTGTCAGAACATTTTTTGATAACTTAAGTACTTCTTGTGGTTTTTTTTTAACCAAGCTAGGAGGTTGCTTTTGGCCAAGTGCTCTCTTAGGAGCTGAATGGGCTTGATGCGGTCTTTGGACATTTGGATATTTGATTCTTTGTGTACTCTTCTGAAATGATCCATGTGTCCATGGTGTTTTGTCTTTTCCCCTTTGAACTTTTAATATCCCAAAGGAATAAGACATAAAGCATTTCCCTGCAATTAATATCTTGCAGTTCTGAATGTCTCTAACATATTTTTTCAAGCCATCTGGTCATAATCCTCAGAAAAGTCCCTGTGCCTCAGTCAGGCAGAGATATTTATGTTCTTTCCTGTAGTCTTTCTGCTTTGAGATTCTTAATGATTCAGAAATAATCAACAAAGTCCATTTACTTGCTCGATTTATGTTTTATTGCATTTCCAGTAGGATTCTTAGCACACAAATCTTCTCCAAGAACACTTGAAATAGCCATAAATTGCAGCTAAAATTCTCCTCAAATCAGTGTGGTCTTTGCAGTCAAGTAAGCATGGCTTCTGTTCCACAGTCCTGGTGGTTGAGCACTGAGAGGACAGAAGCACCTTAGCAGTAAAATGCTAGGAAAAATGTGCCCTTTTTCCTGTTGTAAGAAATGTTTCATTTAGAGAAGAAACCTATGCACCTGTGAAAAATTGTCCTAAAGAAGCATACTCACCTTGTTTTTGCATAGATTTGTGTCAGTTTTGCAGCTTCTGACAGTGTCAACTGGACAGAATTAGACCACTGTGGGAATTTTTTTCTGGCATGAATGGAAAGAGCTTCTCTATCTATTTTGTTTCAGGCATTTTTACACCATCATTGGAGTAATGATAAATCTTGATGCATCTGCCACAGTGGCGCTGTCCTTCTTTGATTGACTGGTGGAAACAGCCACAAAAGAGGAAAGGGATGGAGTGGTAGGGCAGTCCAGGGGAAGTAATAGGTGAACATGGTTTGAGACCCCCAAAAGGCATTTAAAGCTATTAACTTACAAACAAAATTAATAAATTAATCAAGTATGTAAAAGTAATCCTATGGCTAGGTCTTTGCAGGAAGGCTGACTTCCCTTATGTGGTTCTTTGTGGCAGCAGACAAGAGCCAACTCTGACGCAGAAGCTGTCTTTTATACCTCAGCTAAGACAACCTGTCCTACAAGCTTCGGAATCATGACTTTTTAAATTAAATCCATGCAGTATTTGTATCTGACTTGGCTGATTCTCTGCTGCCTCTCTGCACACAGTGCATTTGTACTTCTCTGAAAGGCATAGGATATGACTACTCAGTTGTTTGCGGATGTCCAGGAGATTGGATTTTGCTATGGTGATGACAAAGATAGAACAGAATTGGGATTTGCCCTTCCAGATCTGCACTGACATTCCTTTACCCTAGTTCACTTCAGTGGGAAGAAGGGTACTTATCCTAAAAGTGCATCTCCTCGGTATCCTGCTTTCCACCGACTGGTACAGAGTGCCTGGGGGGACCAGTGCAGATGTAGATCTCCAGTTTCCAGATCTCCAGGTGAAATGGGTATTCTTGCAGCTTACTGACTATCCTGCCTGCAAAGTGGCAAAAAAGATGATTAAGGAGGGCATTTAATAATTTTCCATTTCTTGAGACAGACATTAAAAAAAAAGGGAGTGAAGGAAAGTTTAGACATGTAAAGTACAACCAGAATATTCCCAGGTAGTCCTTTAAATGTGAAGTATCAGAGAGAAATTTTCATATAGGAGATTAAACCTCTCACTTGGCTGTTAAGTTTCAATTCCATATTTCACACGTGATTTGAAAATATACATTTTTTAAAACTCCACTCGTTCTCTCTGTATGTTTTTGTGCACATACAATATGCACATTCTTGTCCCTGCAGCATATCTTTCACTGGTTGCTGCTGACCAGTGCGTGCTCACAAGGTGGACAGAGGCATGCCAAATCTAAACTCAGGGGCTGCAGAAGCAAGGGGACTTTGTGTGTGTGTAATGTTTGTCTGTACAGGCAGGTTACAGATGTTTATGTCAAGGGACCAGTTAAGTGACTGCCTTCCTGCTGTAGGAAGCATAAAACAAGGCTGTGTAGCTGGAACAAAAGCAGTTCCCAGCTTGAAGAGCTTGTCTTCTCAGTAGATGGAGCAACGTGGTTCTGGGGAAAGGAGTAATACAGGAGCAAGGTGTTCATGCTGTCGAGTTGAACGTGTCGTACCAGTGCTGTGGCTTTATGCACAACAACTCTGTTCAAAATGTGCCAAGTGACTTGGAGTGTGTAGGAGGTTACCAAGGAGAGATTAACTCAGAGGAAAGAAAAAAAATTGCAAAAAGGGTACATTTTAATATTGTCTAAGCCAAAAAATATTCATTTTGCTCATTTTTATTGTGATTCAGGATAGAAGAATCTCTGCAGACTTGGGAAAACTGTTACACAACAATTTGGTAACACAAAGCTGTCTCCCCTTAAGTTGCATGAAGCCAAACAATCTGACCTTTGTGGGTTTCAGGACTCAAGTGTTCAGGAGAAAGTAAAAAAAGAATAGCTGGTAAATGGCTAGGAGTGACCTCAGGTGTTCTCCTTGTTTTTAGGAGGCTTGTCCAGTGTCCAGGGATAAAATTACTCTCTCCCTGGTTGGTTCAAGCTGCAACCTCTCTCTTGCCTAGGTTTTGCTCGCCTTCACTCCTGCAGTCACACCCTAAGCTAGTCCTGCCAAAATGATCCAGGTTATGGAAAAACTTCCATTTTAAAAGCCATGAAGTGGACCCAGGTGTCTTGACTGAACTAGACACGGGAGCAATGACAGCACTGGCAGGGTGGGTAGGAGGAGGCAGTGCTGGCTTGGCCTCAGCCAGCGCAGGATGAAGGCTGTCAGCCAGGCTGGGCAGCATTGCTGAGTACAACAGGGAAACACATCAGCTGTTTTGTTCATGGTCAAAAAGCAAACCCTGAATTTAGACTGTCATGTGCCCTCTCAGGTCCTTCTGGAACAGTGTTCAGTGGTGCACAGACCTTTAAAACCCTGTGCATAGAGTGTGCTTGCAATTCAACTCTGTACCATCCCGACTTGGCTGCAGATGCTCAGGATGAGCTGCATGCACGAATTGTGCAGGAACATCATCCAGGAGAGGGATTTTTGTAGCAGCATGCTGGCTTCTGTTTTAGGAGGCAGTGTGAACATGTGGTTGGAGAGACTTGCCAGAACTGCAGCACCCTGAATCACAATAGTCCTACCTCTTTAGCAGGACCTAAATCTCTTTCCCTGACCCCACGCATGCAAGCAAAGGAGATGATGGTTTTGTTGCTTAGATGTGGAGGTTGCCTCAACAAAACAGCAGTTTCCCTGTCTTGGGGGCAGTAGTTGAGAGGGCATGAGAGAGCTCTGCACCTTCAGCTGGGAGTGAAGCTGGAGCTTACACGAGGTGGGATCCTGGAGTAGAGAAGTGGTTGTTGAATGTGGCAGTGTGGATTTGTTCTGCCAAGTCGCTGCTTGAGCAGAGGACAAAGGTAGGTGGTGGCACGAAGTCCTCACACCCTCTGAGCTGAGCCAGGACTTGTGTTTAGGTTCTAAGGTACTCCCATTCTCAGACTCTATGAGAGCTATTTCTTCTAGAGGGAGAGCTGCTGACAGATGGGATGGGTATATGATGTGACTTGGTAAAAGACAGAACTAAAGGCTGTTCTGGTGTGGAGCAGGACTTCATTAATCTAGAGATTCAGTTACCAAGCATAACATTTTTGTGGGAAAAGATAATGAAGACCTTGTTTGACTTAGAAGCAAGGCAGAGTATTCCACTGGTTTTTGGTCATTGTAGCTGTTTCTTACAGAAACCATCTTAGTGATGATTGTGACGGAAAGAGTCGTGTGTGACTCTATGTCATTGTGATCCTATTCCTGACTAATAATGATTTGCCCAGCTCTGGATGTGTTCTTCATTGCAGATCTCTAAGAATTCTTTGGTTTTATTCCCACTGAACAATTTAAAAGGCTGAGGCGCACGGAGGTGGCACATTTCAGCTGCAGGCATATGTGATACCTGCCTCAGTAGCATTTATGTATCAGCAGCTGCCATCCCCCCTCTGCAGCCAGGCTGCTGCAGTCATGTCCCTGGCTCCCTTCCCTGCTTCCTCGCCTTACTGGTGCTCTTAATTTAATTTTGTAAGGTTTGCAGAGGGCTAAATTTGGACCCATGAGTTATTTTTAGAGACTTGAAAATAGGCTAATGTACAAAAAAAGATTTTTCTCACAGTTTAGTGAACCATTTTTGGATTTTGAGGGGGAGAGGAGGATTGGCAGTAAGATGGAAGGACTTTTCATGTCATCTCCTTAGTCATATAAGGAGCAAATGGCCCATTTATGACACTGACATCATCTCAGAGCTTCATGTGCATTGTCCCATACCATTCTTTCTCCTTGATCTGTTTCCAAAACTCCTCTTCTCTTAACCCACTTTTCTTACCTGCTGCCAGCCCCTGTCCTTCAGTGGTGCTGCAGATGTCTCCTCCTGCCTGCTGCCTGCATTTTCAGCACCACACAGATTGCATTTCCCTGAATCAATTTTAAGGAGCCATTGATGGAGGTGGGTTTCAGGAGAATGCTTACCATTCATTTCTTGGTTTCTGCCAGGATGGGTTTCAAGTGCCCATGTTCCTACTAGAGGCTCATTCAAAATCTAGTGCTGAACAGATAGTGCATAGACTGGCACAACAGAGAAGTGTTTGTCCTGGCCTTTATGACCATGTCTGTCTCAGCCTCGTGGGAAGGATGACTGTTGTCAAGGGCTTATGTGCTTGCACCAGCTTTGAAATCATCATGGAGTCAGTGCTTTATCTGAGATAGGTACTGTGCTGAAGTCACTTGAGGGGTGGTGAAAATGAGTTTAGTCCTCAAGACTGTAGCAAAAAGGAAAAAAAAAAAAAAAAGAGGGGAGGCAAGGAGGCCGACCTTGAAGTGCTGTGCCTTCAGGAAGCCAGCCATCTGCTGCCCTGTGTTGAAGTGAGTACAGTGAGTACAGGTTTGGATTGCTAATCCTTTCCTCTGATCCTGGGGACATTTCAGAGAAGTGTGAGTGAGCAGATGGATTTTATTAGACTTAGGAGACACTTTTTAAATTGAAAAGGCTTTCAACCCTGTCTTTAGAGAATGATATTGACATGGAGGTCCTTGTCTTTCATACTGCTTGCCTATTCCCTCCTACTTTACCCCACTTGTGGGACAGGGTTTAAAACCCACCTGAGCACTGCCCACCTCTGCCATCTCAGCAGATGTTTGTCATACCGAGTGCTTTCTATGTGTCTCACCTCATATTTGTTTTGGCTTGAGATACAGCCCAGTCCCCCAAATGTTTACTGCTGGACGTGCTCCCACTGACATCTGCAGGAGAGCAGCGAGTCCAGCTGTTGACCGAAGTGATCCTGGCAGCAGCTGCTGCCCGTGTGGGGTACGGACCTTCTCAAAGAAGCTGTGATCATGTTCTGAACACAGACTGTATTTTCACTAATGTCCTTCCAAGATAAAAATCCAGAAAGATGACCACCACTTATGGGCTAATTAACCAGAAGCCTCCGTCTCATTTATCATAATCCAGATGTTATCCTGCGAATTTCAGGGCTGTTACTCAAGCGCAGAATTGGACACACAGGAGTTGAGAGTGGGTCTACATCACAGACTTCTGTCAGGGAGGCCCTCAGTCAGGGCTTTGATGGGATGTGTGATCTTTGGCCAACACAGCTGTGCTGACAAGAAGTCCTCAACATCGATTTCTGCTCGTTATACCAGCAAAACCTTATTTTTACTGATACTGCTGATGTGGGGGAAGAGAAGCTTCCTGGCATGTTGCTGCCAGTGAGTTCTGTTAATGGTGACCTCTTCTTACTTATCCTGTGGACCCCAGCCCGGCTTCTCTTCCAGCCTCCCTTGGTAAGACCTAATCTAAGTGGGTGCAGTTGTGAGGTTTGTTAGGAAGCCGAGACTGTACTTGCTTTTATTATTGTTTTTTTTTCCTAAGAGTCTTTTGAATGCGTTTTTTAAAATGTACATCTTGTTCTCAAGAAGGCTTTGATCTTGTTAATCTTTTCATCTATGCATCAATCTGTTGTGTGAAAATGCTGGAATGTGCTCTTATTGTGCAAAGGGCTTTCTTTGGGTTTGTTTCCAATTTTTTTCACATAGTTTAGGGAATTTTTCTTCCCTGAGGCTCTCCCTCTGGCTTGATCCTACATGAAAGTTGACCACAGACGTGTCAGGTTCTAGAATGCCACTTTAGGCTATGTCTCTGAATTTTATTTGCAGGGATTTCCTGATACCAAATTGAAGCAATTATTTTTCTTTCCTTGCATTATGATAAAACATTTTGGACGAGCCTGCACATTCAGCTGTAAGCAGCAATGAGCTCCCTCTGCCTGTCTTCACCAGGTGGGACACACACCAACCTCGAACTCAAAGTTTTATGATTGCTCTAGCATGAGGCAGAGTCTGGACTAATTTACCTGCTCTCTGTCTGTGTTAAGAGGTTGAGCAAACTGTACTGCTGAGGTTGTGGTCATCTGTCCAGTCCGAGGCATGGACAACATGATTAAATCCATCTGCATTTGGCCACATAGACTTAGCCTTAATCTTCGTCGCTTATGTTTGCTTTTCTCTCCTAGTTCTTATAGATTTAGACCTCAGGATATGCTTTCCTAGTTACAGCCATGCTTTCCTAAAATGATCTATCTGCCCATGATAGCAGCTATTCTTGTGAAAACCCTTGTGTAAATGCAGTCATAGGTCTGAGAAGTCATGCTCTGTGGTATAAAATGAACCCTAAGGAAAGTGAAGAAGGGGTCATTTGGCAGCCAAAAAAAAAAACAAAAAAACAAAANCAACCAAAACCAAACCAAAAACAACAAAAAACTGTGCCTCCTATATATGCCTGTCAAAATAGTACTTTTGTAACTGAGTCGAGTCAGTACTTTCACAGCTGTGGGACCCTCACTGAGCACAGTGAAGTGACCAAGGTGTCTTTTTCAACTTTCCTCAGTGTAAACTAGAAACTGCTCTGCTGAATAGTTGATGTCATCGTGGTAGTTTCTGAGCACTTCAGCTGGGAAAGGAACTGATTCCTTTGGCTCTGTCCATAACTGTGAGAGAACTTGATTTGTGAATGTGGCCTGGGTAAGAGAAGGTTGGAGCATGAAAGGACACCTGGGAAGTGTGCTGCCAAAGCACAGAGCCTGGTGTTGACCTCTGAGGAGACCCTAGGCAGTACTTCAAGATCTTTGACTATTTGTTGTCCTTGATACTGTTGACCTGTAAGTGTAAACTACTTGGTTTATGAAAACATAATGAATTTCTGTTTGTACTTGTACCTTTTGCCTAGGTCCTGAGGGAGGCTAATAAATTGGCTGAAATGGAAGAGCCGCCTTTGTTGCCTGGGGAAACCATTAAAGACATGGGTACGTGAAGAGGAAATTCCTTATTGTTTGCTGACAAACAGTAGAATACCCATAGAGCAAAATATCTTGGCAGTCACTGACCAACAACAGCAAATTACAGATGCTTTGGGAACCGTGATCAGGTTGTTTCATTAATTGAGCTATTGCACATCACATGGGCCAAGGTAACTGTGTCTTCTTTTAGCACGTAGCAATTACAAAGTAATTTAATGTTCTTACCATGAGTGATGGGGTGAGTTATACAGCTCTGCATTTGCTGCCTCCTGAGAAGACATGGATCAACTGTTTCAGTTTGTCCTTGCCTCAGGGTAACTTCCTAGGCTGATACAGCACGATTATGTCTTGGGCTCTAGGAAAGGATACAGTGCTTTTGCAGGGAATTTATTGTGGTGGGGGATGGGTTTTTTCTTTTTTCATCCAGACGTTCTGACGTGCATCAGATTTGCTGATGCTCTCCATTCTGAAGGCTTGAGTAAGCCTCTTGATTAATTTTCCGTGAAAGATTTTGCATTTGCTTTTTTAACATGTTGCCTTCCTCTGAAGATGGTAAGAAAGAGTGCAACTTCAGTCCTAAAAATAAAAAATCAAAAAGTGAAAACTGAAACTACTTCACAAAAAAAATGCACCCATCAACAATAATATAAAACCCAAGCAAGAAAACCTCCAAACAACCCACCACAAATGATTAATGATTTTTCTCTACCTCTTTCCTAAGGACTTTGAACTTGTACTTCAACCATACACTGCAGATTAATATCTAACTCACTCCACAGATGCAATTAGCTCTGACAGTGAGACAGTATTTTGAAGGGTTCCTAGGGAATGGTTTAAGGGATCAGAATTACCAGTGTTTTATCTGTTAGCAAATGGTGTGATGAGCCACATAAATCTGTAAGACTGGGTGGCTTTTGGAGTAGCCCGGACAGCAGCTGCCCATTCCAGCAAGAAGCTAAAGGCAGCAGAAAGGAAATCTTTGTTATTCACCAGATATAATTGTTTCCTGTTAGAAGTGTGAAGAAAGGCAAATGTAATTCTCCTTGTGTTTTACAGGGAAGGGAAGAAAAAATATTTTCAGCCAACCCAATAATCTAGGGTAAGATTGGCCTGTAAAAGACAGGAATTCCACAAGCAGGGGAATTAGTAAATCTGGTTTCCAGTTTCTTTCTCCCATATGTATTCTCTTATACATACCAAAGGCTGAGCTCATTAGGCTTTCCCGTGGTGATAGCACCACTACGACCTCTCTATTATACCTGGCATTTGTTCTCACAAACAGTGAAGCACTTTAATGCCTTGGAGATCCCAGTTTATCAAGCAGAGACTGCTGAAATCATACCTCTGTGGCAAGGTTAAGGTCAGACAAGCCATGTGTGTAGGTACGTTTGTACATGCGCAGTGTAATTAAGTAAAATTGTTTCCTTAGGAAACCAGGCTAATAAAATGCAAATGTGAAAGGTGGTGTGGCTTACAAGCTGGCAAGGCCAGTGTTTGAGATCGTGCCTGGGGTTCCTTACCTGGAAAACATTTTTCTAGCACCTTTCCTCTTTACCCAGAAATCTTGCTCCTTTTCAGATGTAAATGCACGCTTTTCTTATTAGTGGATTTTGCTGTGGTTTTTTTAAGCATTTCAAAATTACATTTTGAATAATGGCAACTCCAGTGGAAAAACTAGGCAGGCTGCCCTCACCCTTGTTATGCTTCCTGAGTCTGCTTTCAAACCTCTGTCAAACTAGTCTTTGAAAAGATGTGATTAGTAATCAGACACTAATGAAACACTTGGTTTAATTAGAAATGGCTATAAGCATTTTGTGTTTAATTGTCCTTCAAACAACTACATGTAAATTTATATAAATAAATAAATAATGGAATTACTAGCATGTTTTTTATAGATATGTGTATTTTATTTCTTTTTAACCAGATATTGTGTGCTACATATTTTGTTCCAAATTATTCACTTCTGCTATTTTAAGGATCTTTCTCCACATCCAGATCTCGAGAGTCAATGAAGACAATGCAGAAGCAGAGCTAACTTGAGAATGATTTAGTTATATGAGTTGCCAGTGCCCTGGAATAAGGCAAAGTTCTCTCTCCCCTGCTGGGCTAAATCTCATGGGATAAAGGTGGAAGAAATTTAGGCTCCCCTTCTGACACCCCAGTAGCCTCACACCTCATGTTCATGGTGGCTGTCTCCTGGGTGGGGAGGCGAGCCATCCTCTTGACAAAGCTCTTGCAAAATGGGTCTCATAGGGCTTGCAGGCTTGAGGTTATTAAGATGATCCAGGGAGTTTTTTCATGAATCTGGCAACTCTGGTCAGTGGGTCTCCTCTGTGTATTGAGGGGTGTCATTACTTGTTGGTGATAGTGTAAACCATTGCCACGACACAGCCAGACAACTACTTCAGTGGCAGAAGACGTGATAGGCAACAGAGGTGGGGAGGCAACAACTTAAATCTTGACATTTTTAATTGATATAAAACAGAAGGGCAGTTAGGAGAGGTGTTTGTTGTGGAAAGCCAGCAGCACCTCTTGCCTTTTGCTGGAACAAGTGAGAAACATTTGAAGCCTTTTAAGAAGGGGACTGTTTTGAGTCACCATCACTCAGGCTCAAAAATAAATGAATTGTGCAGAGTAACTTGATCTCTGACTTCAGACCTAAGATCACCGGCAGCTGGGTGTTACACAGATTCATGGCTCCTGCAAATCACTGTAGCTCTGCTGGCTTTTAGCATGAGGGCCTTCATCCCAGGGCTGGCTCCATGTGCAAAGGTGTACAGAAGGACCCATGCATCCTAAAAACTGCATGTACAAGAACTGCCTTCTCCTGCCCCTGGTGGCACAAACCATCCTGGGCACAATCCTCAGCTTTTATGGAAATTGTTGTCAGCTTCAAATGTGTGCATTCAGGCAGGAGTGGTCTCCTCTTTTCATGCATGATGTTGTCAGCTACTGGCAGTAAGAGAAAACAGTTTGCACCAAACACTGGGCTGTTGACAGGGCTAGCAGTTTTGTGCAAATGTAAGATTCTGGGTGATGGTACTATCTCTACCCAAACTCTTACTTTCTCCACAGAACTGAAAGTTGCAAGTTGGCTCTAGGCTAGAACCACAGATTAAGTTTGTTTTAATTTCATGATCTGCAAGGTTGAGCCCACAAATGTTGTTGCTGGCATAATTTTTCTCACATAATTTAACCATGAAATTAACAGTTTCTTTTCTTTTTTTTTTTTCCCCTTAAGCTAAGGATGTTACTTACATCTGCCCTTTCACTGGAGCAATCAGAGGAACCCTTACTGTTACCAATTATAGACTGTATTTTAAAAGCATGGAACGGGTAAGCTTTTGAAATAATCTGCTTTTGCTACCTTTTCAATCTTTAGACCTAGGTATTCTTTGAGAGTATTTCTGTGTAAAATGTGGCTATATGTATGGGAATATAGACATAAGGGAGCAGGAGCTGGGGATTTTCCCCCCTCCCCTTTTTAAACTCACAAATTTCAACTGTCTACAGGACCCTCCTTTTGTCCTAGATGCATCTTTAGGTGTAATCAACAGAGTGGAGAAAATTGGAGGTGCTTCCAGTCGCGGTGAAAATTCATATGGGCTGGAGATTGTATGCAAGGTAAACTTTTATCTGTGTTTTACAATAGGGGAAGGGGAACATATATTTTTAAGAGTTTTTTCTGTAGTACTGTAGGAAGTTCTGCAAAATGTTTCAGTCAGTGTGACTTCACAGGTGTCAAAAAACATGATTTTAAAAGTAATTTTCAGTATCCTCCAGTTCCACTAATTTGAGAGGAAGTCCAAACCTTTTTTCAGACTTCATCCTGGGCAATGTCTTTTCTTCATCATGGAAGTGTAGGCCTGCATCCTCAATTCTCAGGGTTGCCCGCCAGACTTAATCTAGGTGGACTCCAGTTACTGTGGAATTCAGTAGGCCTTTTACTCATTTGCATTTCAAGAGCAAGAAAGGGGCACGTTTTCCTCCAAAATCATTAGCTCATGTCCACCTGCTGCTGTGCTTTGCTGTGAGGGACTGGTGAGTAGTAGAAGAACATCAGGGCTGTTCTTCCATTTTCTTCAAGGCAGTACATATTTCACATGTGCCTCTCAAGAGCCCTTGGAATAACTAAAAGTAGAAACTGCAGTAAAGATTAACAATTTGCCTCCTCATGTCTGCTTACTATCGACCCACAAAGTAGATAAAGCCACCATCTCCCCTCCTAAATCCATATCTCTGGACAGCATGGTCCTTCTGCTTCCCTCAGTGACCACATAGGAAGAGCTGGATTCAGAACCTTGTAGGTCTTGGACTGCTTAGACCTTGTCAGAGCCCCTCAATGCTGAAAAGATGCCACTTGCTGGATAAGAGCAGATGGAGGAATGAAAAGGAGTCCCAAACTGCTCTGGTCACTACTGTGAATTAGAGGCACCAGGAAGCTGAGCAGACTGTCAAGCTGTGGGTGTGCTGAGTCAAGACCAGTTACTGCAATCTGTACCAAATCATCCAGCTGCTCCCTTGTCCTATGGCAGTCATAATCTGCCCTGGCTAACATAGGGTGGGGTGCTTGTGCTGGCAAGCTAATTTGTTCCCTGTTTTAATCTGGATTCCTAGTCATCAGCTGTTTTGTCAATAAGCACACTTGGTCAGATTTGGAGTGAACTGTATCAGTTCCCTGTATGGGGAACTCAGGCATAGACTATAGAATGGGTGTTTTGGCCCTTTATAGCATATTTTTATATGTCAGCCTGTTTCACCAGGATAAGCACAGCAGCTTAGTGCAATAAGAGAGTGGTACAG
>VZTT01025449.1:0-15533 GCA_013400855.1 Buphagus erythrorhynchus | reverse complement strand
ATCTGCCTTTCCCACTACTTAGGAAAGGCAATTAGTGTGTGGGTTATCCTCCTCTGTAATAGTATGGTAAATTTTTAAATGATAGATTGGTGAATGTAATGAGTTAACAGCTTGAATGGGGATAAATTATAATTACAGAGGAAAAGAAGGCTTGTAATGTGATATTCTTTGGTAAAAATTATAGCATTCATTAGGTATTGCAGAAGAGAAAAAAGTGTGTGCCTGTACATGTTTGCTCCCAGCTGTAAGATAAAGCCAGTGGGTTTTGCCTGCTTTAGATAGCCCAGCCACTGTGGTATTTTGTCAGCTGCTATTTGCTCAGGACAAATGACTGGGATAAACTACAAAATATGGTTTTGCTTAATGATTTGTATGTGAATTTTGTTCTTCAGGCTAAAGGAGGGGGCTATGAGAGTGAGGATGCCTATCAGAATGCAGAACTAGTGTTCCTGGATATTCACAATATTCATGTTATGAGAGAGTCGCTGAGAAAACTGAAAGAAATTGTGTATCCCAATATCGAGGAGACTCATTGGCTGTCCAATTTAGAGTCAACTCACTGGCTAGAGCATATCAAGGTATGCATGTCTACATCCACTGCATGTGGCTGAGAAACCACAAGTCTTACCAGTCTGGGAAAGATATCCAGAGCTAACTCCAAGATTTTCAATTCCTTGGAAATTTAAGGACTTAGAATTTGTTTTCCATTTATAAGCAATTAAAACCATAGTTTCTTGGAGTGAGGAATCTTAAGGAGATGAGAAGAGGGACAAGAGAGGGGGCTGAAGTACTGAAAGATGGTGTTTTGGAAGTGAAGGATGTTCCTGGGTGATATGTAACTATGAAAGCTCTGCTTAGAACTCAGGAGTCACAGAGTTTCCAAGTTCTTGAGTCAGCTCCTAGACATCCTGGCATTATTGCCTGGTCCAGACGAGCAAATGCTGGGAGTTTGGGCCCTCTCAGCCTTTCTGGAATCCAAGCAGAGTAGAATAAGGAGGGAAAATGTTTTGGCTTCTCCAGATGCTGGTTTTCAAATAGTGTTCTTTCTGTTCTAAAAATGTCCAGCTTACATTGTTGCTCTGCTGGTGCAGAGGGGCAGATATGCTCCTGGGGCAGCAAGGATGCAAGGTGATGGTCATTCCTATCAGACACAAAATGCTCCTGCATTTAAATTTTGACTTGTCCAAGGGCTGAGCTTTGCACAAGGGCTCTTTTAGAGTTGTGCTTACACTACAGTTTACATGTGTCGTCATCTTGCTGGAACAGAAAATGTGTTCACCAGTTTGCTGTCCTAGTTATAAAGTAGTTGGAACTGATTTACCATTCTCCTTGAGGCAAGCAGAGCCCTTGGTTTGTCCTGTGCTGTCACTAGCCATTTTTCATGTATAGTTTCTGTTCCAAAGAGATTTTGTAATTTGTTTTTCCCCTTGTCCTAGCTCATTCTTGCTGGAGCCCTTCGGATTGCTGACAAAGTGGAATCGGGGAAGACATCTGTGGTTGTACACTGCAGTGATGGCTGGGACCGGACAGCCCAGCTCACCTCTCTGGCCCTGCTCATGCTGGATGGCTACTACCGAACCATCAGGGGCTTTGAAGTGCTCGTGGAGAAGGAGTGGCTCAGCTTCGGCCACAGATTTCAGCTGGTGAGTCACTAGCCCGTGGAAGGCACTGAACTGAACTGAGAAAGTTATTGTGCCTCTTGAAGGATTTCAGAGGAGTTTAACATTCCCTATGAGAAGTTTCCTGGCTGAACTCACAGATGAGAGGTGAATGCTGATGTTATTGTTTTCTACCTATAATTTCATTCATCTCTTAACCTCCTTGGGACTGTATTGGTCAGATACAAGGAACAGGTGGTATTTAAATGTCTCAGATGTCTGACTGATAATGTCATGTTCCCATGCTTAGGCTTAAACTAGCAATGTGCTTTAGGTTCAGTGCTGGCATTTCTGCTGGGAGCTGGCAGAGACCACTGGGGTATTTTTTGTCTTTGTTTCCAGTTCAGTCCATTTTCTCAGACTGCTTGAGCACCATCACCTAAGAAATGCTTTGGTATTGAAGAGGTTGAGGAATTTGTTTATAGCCTTAACCTCGCATTTTCTTCAGGCACACTTTATTTTTGGACAGGCTTCTAATTATTTAGGTGAAAGAGTAGCAGTTTGAGCCTGGACCAAGAGTAGTTTGTGGTTGTGCCCTTGCAGTTGGCAGAGAGGCAGCTTTGTGGGCTTGTGACACAGCAGTTTGTTATGGTTTGCACTGATGGGAATTGAGAGAGCCTTTCAGTAGTATCCTTTCAGTCTTTGTTCCTATTGTGTTTTGCTCGTAGCTATTCTCTAGTGGTTGTTAATTTTGCAAGGGATAGAACAAGGTCTGTGTACAGCATTTGCAGTGGTGGGTTGCACTGTCAAATGCTTTGAGGAAGGTGGGGAAACTGAGGCACTAAAGCAACTGAGGTTCTGCTGCAGCAAAACTTTTTATCTGGTATTTGAACAACACGTGTTTTAGCTTCTTCACTGTCTAGACAAGGAAGATACTGACAGTGATTTCCTTTGGTGAGGGGAGAACAGTATTAGGGATCTCTGTTACTTATATGTTCTTTTTCTATCTTTGTGCAGTACTTGGGTAATATATAACTATTAATGTACTCCACTAGTTCTGCAGAGTCGTGCCTCACATATGTTGGCCACACAGCACGGCCAGGGTTGGAGGGCTGCTTCTGGGAATACTGTCACTGCTGCCTCTCTGGAGGTGGCAGGAGATGGGCTGGGCTGGTGTTTGTACAGCTCTTGGAAGCTGCGAGGTGTTGCGTGACAGTTATCATTGCATGCCGTGCCTGTAGGTAGTGTTTGCATCTAGCACCCTCTACTACTGAGGTAGCCAGGACAACAGCTGCAACTGAAGCAAAAAGCATTCTCGTTTTTTTTTCTTCTGAACTTTAGCTATTAACCGAAATCAGTGCTAGCATAGCATCTGGAGCCTCTACTCAAACAACTCTTGTTTTAACTTAGCATGAAAATATCCCCATAAAGAATTTTCACTTCAAAGACAAAGAGAGTAGCTGTCCTTTACTCCTTTTCCCACTGATATGGACAAAGGAATATCAGGATCCATTTGAAGTTTTTTAAAGCCATTGGTAGAGGTTTAGGTGGCTGAGAGCAGACCCCAGCAGTTCCTCCATGAAGCCCTGTGTGACTCGTGTTCTTTGTCCTGCTGTTTCAGAGAGTTGGCCACGGGGACAAGAATCATGCGGATGCGGATCGCTCTCCCGTCTTCCTGCAGTTCATCGACTGTGTCTGGCAAATGACAAGACAGGTAAACTGCTGGGGGGCACCCGTGTCCACAGAGCCTGTGCACCCAGACATGGCACACTGTCTGGACACAGGAATGGTTTCCAATATGGAGGCTCTCCCTCCTGGGCTTGTACTCTTGCTTTGATTCCAGCAGCAGGCTTTTTGGGAGTCTGTTTAGCAAACAGCCTGGAAGCACTTGCTAATGTAAGTCCCTAGCACGGTGGGTGCAGCAGATCCCCGTTGCCTTTGCTCAAGCTGATCCTGTAGCATGCTCCATTTTAACTTCTTCTGAAGGCAAATTTACTGCTCCCAATTCATAATGTGAGGTACAGAGCTGAGTGCCGTACTTCAGACCAGGCATGGCAGAGGTACAGTCCAGGAGAGATCCCCTGTGTCTGGGAGGTTTTTACCCAGGCACATGCTTCCCATGGAACCTGGAAGGTTTTTTGTATCTTCTGTGACACAAAAGTCAGCTATGGTCAGGCAGTTCACTGGAAAAAAAGCTAGGCTTACCCTAGGCTTACCTAGGAGAAATGGAAGAGAAGGATGGCACTGTATATAGAAGAAAAGGATGCCACTACATATGACACTGTACCACATCCATGCAGAGAGAAGAGGAGGCTTTACCATCATCAAAAGTCACTTTGATTGTGGTCTCCTTGGATTGCTCCTACAGCTGGGCATCCTGACCTGCAGCTGGTGAGGTCATGATGTCACGACTGGGGCAGCCTGGGAAGAGGAGGGTGGTTGTGAGGGAGAAAGGCCTCCTGCTCTCCTCTCCATCACCCCTGCATGTCTTGCAGTTCACTGCACTTACTCTTATTGACCGTTTGTGGAGCTTCAGTTGTCCCTGTCTCAGGTCAGATCATTTCTGCACAGAACTCAGCAACAAACATGGACTGTGCCTACAGCCCTTTTGCTCCTGCTGACCTCTGTCACTAGGTGCCTCCCTGCTGTTCCCTCTGGGAAGTGCTGTGTTAGGCACCCAGGTTATTTCCATTTGGCCCTGGGAATTTTCCACTTTTTGAATGTATTTATTTCAAATGTGCCTCTTGTTCACAGTCTGGCTGCGTGGCTTGTCATGAGGGACAGGCATAGCAGAGCAAGCTTCAATTTGAAGCAGCACTGAGTGTACATAAACACAATGCTCTAACCCCTCAGACCTCTGGCTTTTGCTCAAAATTCCTCTCTGAACATGCAAAGCAGCTTTCTAAGAGGGAAACTCTTGCTCCTGGAAGGAGCAAATATGACCCTGAATATCCAGCCAGGCAGGGAACAGGGATAGATCCTGTTCTAGAAATCAAGAGGCCAACTCCTTACCAAGACCACAGTGTGAGAGAAAGTTCACTTTCCTGTTTTAAAATCCCAACCTAATTTCCTATTTCTGCCTAAAGTTTCCTACAGCATTTGAGTTCAATGAGTACTTCCTGATCACCATCCTGGACCACCTGTACAGCTGTTTGTTTGGAACCTTCCTGTGCAGCAGTGAGCAGCAGAGAGTGAAGGAGGTAAGACAGCTTTTCTCCGAGGAAAAAGCCTGTTCCTTATTGCTTTAGCTGGCCAGATGTCACTACAGAAGCTGGTTCCTCACTCAGAGATATTTGTAGATATGAGTCTGAGAAATGCCAAGCCCCCTTCTCAACAGCTGGGACTTAGGGCATTTTCCTCTTTGCTTAAACTGCTGTCTGTTGAAGGCTTCATGTTTCAGAGCAGCACCATCTCCCTTCTGGACACTGTGTCTACTTCCAGTTAGTCACTAGTGGTTGAGTAGCTCCTGGTGTCTCCCAGGTGGTAGAAACAGTTTTGCTTTGAATTTCAGTTTACTGTAACCTTCTCTGTGGGAACTGGTACTATTTTGTCATGCCTTTTCTTTGAAGTGGTCCCTTTAGGGTGCTTTAAACTACCTAGTGTGTGCTGTCATTCTGCACACACAGGTTACAGCAAGTAACTGGTCTTTATGTGTGTTCTTGCTGTGCTTGCATCTTCCCAGGAGAGGACAACTCTCCTGCTATTATTAAGGACGTACCTGTCTATCCTGCCACAAGCCAGCTCTGCCCTCCAGTCTGGCCAAGGTTTGTTTGCCCAGGGAGGAGCATAGAGATGTGTACATCCAGACCCAGTCTGGAATTAGAAGGAAAACAGTGGCACTCATTCTGTCTCACCTACCTGAAGATGAAGCATTCTGTCACCAGAGGCTGCAGCCTAACAGCACAGAGGTACACAAGGGCAGTGCTGTGTAGACCTGATGTGATTACATTTGATAGAATATCAAGTTAAAAATAACTAGCTGGAAAATAAAAGTGATAGCATTTTCCTCTAGAGAAATCAGTGTCCATGTTTCTCTGGAGTCCATAGTGATTGAATAATTGCCATTTCCAGGGAAGAAAATCTGCATGCTGTTTGCACATGGGTTTGATTTTTTTATAAAGGCCTCAGCCTAGTGAAATACTTAAACTAGAAAGTACTTCAGTGCTGGTTTTAGTGGGAGTATTCACAGGCATAATTACTCCACTAGATCAGGGCCTAAGTCAAATGTTTTCTTTTCTTCCTTTGCAATTAAATACTCCAGCAAGTCCTCCAGGAGCACTTCAGAGAAGTTTAACTAAAGCACAGGGAGTTCACATGCCGCTGTCCCCTCGCTGTAGCAATGGTGATTCCTGGTCTGTGTTGACAGCTGGGTGGGTCAGAGGGGTTGTTCTGTGCCAGGGCGTGTGTGCCTGCCTGCATCCATGTGCTTTGAGTACAAGAACCACATCAAAAGAACAGTTTGGGGGGCTTTTTTAAGCTACAAAAAACAACCAGCTCCGTATTAATGACAGGCATATGTCTGTGCTGCTATAGTTTGTAGATAGCTGGGATTCGTATGGCAAATAAAGCCTTCTCCACCCCCTTCCCTTACAGAGCCTTCCAAAAAAGACTGTATCACTTTGGTCTTACATCAACAGCCAGCTGGAGGAGTTCACGAACCCCTTGTACGTGAGCTACTCCAACCACGTCCTGTATCCCGTGGCCAGCATGCGCCACCTCGAGCTGTGGGTCGGCTACTACATCCGCTGGAACCCCAGGATGAAGCCTCAGGTATGCCCCTTCCTACTCCTGATTCCCTCTCTGCTAGTACCAATAGTGCTACTTCGGAGGTCGAGACCTTTAGGTAATGATGCTGCCACTGCTTAAATCTGAAAACAAACGCCTAAATTCTAATGCCAGCAAGAGCAGGCAGCACCTAGAGCTGCCTAGTGCAGTTGCCCAGCTGGGCATCACCACCTTGTGAAATCTGCAGGAGCTGAAGATTCTCAGCAATCTGGTAAATTTCTCACTTAGAACGTGGGAAAAATTATCTGAATTGTCTTTACAAAAGATTTTAAAACCCTTAAGGCTTCTCTGGATGTGGGGTTCTAGATAGGAATGTTGGGGCTGTATTTGAATTACTGGTGATGGGAACCTGCTGCTTGCTTTGGCTGCCTGAGGCACAGGGGTCTGACCCCAGCCAGCAGGGAAGCTGGCTTGCCCAGGGCAGGCACCCCAGACAAGCAGTCTGAGCATGACCCTGAATGCTGACATCACTTTTTAGTAGGAACAACAAAAATTCCCAATTGCCTCTGTGCCTATCTGCAGGTAAGAGTTTCGAAGATCTGCGGCGTTAGACACAGCAACCCAGCAAACACTTTGCAGTACTGACTGTTAAACAGTCAGAACTGTGTGAAAATATTTAGAAGAATCTGGCTAGCCCCTGAAATTATGTCCAGGCTTAGATGCCATGGCCAGTCTCCCCCAGAAATGTCAGAGATCAGCGTTTGGCAATTGTCATCTTTCAAAATACATGTGGGCTGTTTTGTTTAGCCATCATTGCACTGTGCATGTTGGATCCAAATGAGCAGCTGAGAGCCGGAGCAGCCACTCAGGTACCTGTGGGCTGGAGAGTGATGACACTCCTGTACCTCCTTCCCTCGTAGCTGTCTGTAAGGTCAGCAGCAGTTTTGTGCTTGAGGCTCCCACTTCCACGCTGACCTCCCAGTGCTCAGCTACACCTTTCCTTGCAGGAACCTGTTCACAATCGCTACAAGGAGCTTCTGGCCAAGCGGGCTGAGCTGCAGAAGAAAGTGGAGGAACTGCAGAGAGAAATCACCAACCGTTCCACCTCATCCTCGGAGCGAGCCGGCTCTCCCGCACAGTGCGTCGCTCCCGTACAGACAGTTGTATAATACAGACTTTGTTTTTTTTGCTGACTCCCTTCCCAGGACCATGGGGGGCAGCTTTTCTGAAACCTCCTGGATTTCCAGCATGGTGCCTGGGAGATGCCAACCTATTTATTTATTTCTCTCCAGGGTAATTTATTAGTACTGTGGCACTAGAGAAAGCTTAAAGCAAAAACCAACACAGACAAGGCCCCCTATGCAATTACCCTTCTCAGTGGCTAGCTTACAGTACAAGCCAATTGCACTTGCCACCTGTAAGAAGCCTGGAGCTTGCTCTTTGTTCACTGATGTGCTGGAAATCGCTTGGCTTGAAAGAGTCTGTGCATGAGCATGAAGCACCACGGAGGAAAAACGTCTGCTCAGAAGTTTGAAAGGCCAAACCTGACTTTATATTGGAGCCTCAGATGCAGCTGTGCCACACACACCCTCCTGCACAGCAGACAGCATTTGCCAGCACACCTGGAAATAAGCAACAGCAGTGTCTGAAACAAGTCATTCCCTTCACCTCGACCTAGATCATAGGAAGCCATGTAAATGATGCCTTATTTAAAGAAAGGGCAGCTTCTCCCAATAAAACACTGCAGTAGAGGAGCAACACTACAGGACTTGATTTTGTAGGACAACATTTACTTCCATCTCTGCAACTTTAGAATCTCACTTGTGGCTTACAGTGGGTGTGCCAGAATGCAACCTAAGCACCTTTATTTCAGAGTGGGGAGCAGAGTGTGGCTCCACTGGGCTTTCCACAGCTCCTCTGGCCTCCAGTGCCTCATAGTCATCAGGGGAAAAGGTAGTGGAATACCAAGGGACACATGTGAGCTGCTGGGATCAGTCATTACATTTTGCTTGGGTAAGCAGAATTAGGAATTTTAATGCTTCTGTGCAGGGTTATAGTGGTGTACTTACGGTATTTCAGCTTTCTGCTAACTAATGGAAGCAACTGTGCATCAACCAAAGACGCCTTTCTGCCTGCATTGCAACTGCTGCTTTTAGGTTTTTCTGGCAGACTGAATAGCTTAGCCATTTTCTAAACCCTACCTTCTTCCTCATAGTCTGCTTCAAGAACTGGTGTCACTCTACATTCAAGCTGAAATTTAATACAAAAATTTACTGTAGGAGATACAACACACAGTTAGTGAAACCATGACTGCCCCCTTGCTCTTCCAAACAGGTAAGCACAGGGTTGCAGAGGGGTCTTAGAGCAAAGGCAATTAAGTATGTGCAAGGTCTTCAGGCTGCTTCTCCACCTCTCACTGAGGAGAAGGGATCCTGCTTGGTGTGGGTTCCTGTGTTGCTCTTTTAGGACCAGATCCCAGACCATGGACAAGTGTTTAATATACCTGTCAGCTGCTTCACTCAGCTGCTATTCCACTAGAGAAGGATGGTTGGAGGGAACATAAGAGCAGACCCATTTCCACCTAAGAAACAGCCTTTCAAAAGCCACATTCCTTCCAAGGCAGTTAGCAGTCATTTCCTCCTGCAGTCTCCACTTCTGCCTGCTCTACTGCTGCCATCACCACACCATGCTTACAGAAAAATCCACAGCCACCTTCTGCCAGGATGAGTAACAGACTGCACAGCATCACCACGTTTGTTATAGGGTGGCCTGACACATTATGGGTTCAATAGTGCAAAGAATCCACACAAAATACTTTCTAAGGACTTGGATTTGCAGGTCTGCTCTTACATACAATCACTATATAAGATGGTTAAAAGCATTATTCTGTATTAGCAAATTGACTCTGTGTGTATATTTTGTTTCTGGATGAAGGCTGTTTGGTTTCCTTAACATTAATAAAAACAGATAAATGGATAAAGTTTCTGTGCTCTTATTTTCAACTATGTGGTTTTCCAAAGGACTTGCAGGACATGCAGACATTAAATAAATAGCACTGCAAGTTCAATGTGTTAAATCCAAATCTCTCTTACTCTTCTGTAGAGGGTCTTTCAAGTTGCTACTGTTGAAACTCTGAAGTATGGAATGACAGAAAACCAAGATTCATCTTTGGACAAGTTTCATTTATCCTGTACAGACTAGTATTAATACAGATACAATGCTTAGCTGCTCAGTATTATAAAAACAGAATCACAGAAGTGACCTTTAAAGCTTGTCCAGTTCCAACCCCCCTGACTGGCAGAGACACCTTCCACTAGACCACGTTGTTCAAAGCCCCATCCAACCTGGCCTTGAACACTGCCGGGGTGGGGCATCCCAGCTTCTCTGGGCACTCTGTACCAGTGTCTCGCCACCCTCACAGTAAAGAATTTCTTCCTGATACCTAATCTAAACCTGCCCTCTTTCAGTTAAAAGCCATTCCCCCTTGTCCTATCACTACATACCCTCTCCAGCTCTCTCTATAACCCTTTCAGGTGCTAGAAGGTCTCCCCAGAGCTTCTTCCTTTCCAGCCTAAACAACCCCAACTCTCACAGAAGCTACTGTCTAATGCACTGTGCAGAATTTTTTTTTATTGTGAAAGTATTTTGCTCAAAGTATTCTGAAATATGGTCACGACTAAAAAAAGCTTCCACAATTTCTGCACCTTACAGTGCATTGGCACAGTTAACTTTCATGTAAAAGGAAGACTCACATTTTTGCATATAACTTATGCCTAAATTCACTGGGATGATTTATCAACTCTGTGGATGGTCCCTGATGCTCTCAGCCCATGGGTTTAGTTCTAACTTGGGCACCTCATTCATTCACTGCAGGCAGCTCCTAAGCCCTCCACCAGTAAGGAGCTGCATGAGGAGAGCCTGAGGTCATGCTGAAGTTAACCGGTCTTTGAGCAAGCTTATCTGCAGAGATTCTTCCCGAGCAAAATGACCAGGTCTAAGTTTTGGCTACTGATCTTTCAGTAGCCAAACCCAGCATGAACTGCTCTTTAAGTGGTTACTCCCACTATACCTGGTTAGCAGCAGCTAACACCTTATGTGCCTCCCGTGCAAGGAGACAAGCTGGGTGAATCACCTACAGGCAACAAACTCAACCTCCTTCTGGCTGTGTTGACCCTGCAGAGTTCCTGTTCAGCCACAGGCAAGGGTGGACTACTCTGACTCCAACCTTAACTGCAGTTCTCATTCATCACCCTGACCAGGGAGAAGTCACCTTGCCATGAAAAGCCCACTGGCTGTGGCACAGTGCTGCAGCAAACACACAGCTAATATAGAGGAAGTGCAGCTTTTCCACAATTCATTCAACAGGCAAGATGGCTTTATTATTTTTCAACTGTATATACAGGTAATCTGGGCCTTCTATACATTCCATTAATAGGAAATTCTTTAAATTATTAACATAATAAATAACATTTAATCAGCTGTGCAAGTCAGAGCACAAACTTAATTGCACTACTAACAAAGCTGATAGCTCATCAAAGCACATACTTCAAGTTAAAAGCAAGATGCCAGGACCAAATGGCACGATTGAGGCACTTGCAGTTTAAAACACTTATGGTTTCTCTTACTCCTTTACCACCCAAAGCTGTCAGCTAGAGACAGGGTATTACCCCCTACCCTATAGCTTTTTCCTAAGGCAGGATTGCTGTATAAAAATTTCACTTGATCATTAAACAACGTAATTCATAAGTTACTTTGCCCCTTTTCTGAGCACTCAAACATCCATTGCCACTGATGCTGACAAATGCAGCGTAGCAGAACAAGAACCAGGGATGCCTTTTGAAGAGAGCCCCACAGAACACCTTTGAAGGGGTTTACCTGTTCTCCCTCAGACACTCCCAGAGACTGAGTCATTGCAGCTGTACACAGAACAGAACTGACAAAAGCCCTCAACAGCCAGGGCTGCAGCACTGTTTTCACACAAGATGCATCCCAAGAGACCTCCCAGATGAACAGCATGAAATGGCACTGGCACATCACACACACACCAACCCACGTAAATGTGCAGTGCTTAGTGTGCCTGGAACAACGCAGAGGGACTGCTGGAACCATAACACAGGGAACTGGGTGAGCCCTATTGTTAAGATTCACTGGCACTGTACCTTGAAAATGGAATGTGATTTAAGCTAGACCATAATATGTACAATCAAATGCAGGGATGGAAAATCAAGAGCCTGAAAGCCTGTATTTCAAAAGTGTGCTTAGTCTGCAGTAGTCTCTTCCACACAGCAAGAAAGGCAGCTGCTTTAGATCCAGAATGTAAGTGTGGCCAGGATGGTTCAAGAACATCTGCAGAAAGAAGAGTCAGTAGTCCCAACTGATATCGTCTTTCTGTAGTGAAGTCTGTATGGTCTGCATGTCCCTCAGCAACTGAAGATTTTTCCGACTCTTCTCTCCAGGCTTCACTTTGATGGGACCTGCATTCTTTCCTTTTGTGGTTATTGTAGTGGTTACTTTAACCTCACTGACAGGGAACCTGCTGTCTTTTATTTGTTTAGCAGAAGTCTTTCTGGATTTGCATTCTCTCTTAAGTCTCTCTAGCTGAAAGAAAAGTCCAAAGAAAAACATTAAGAGGTGATCTTGTTTCAGTTTTATGTTCAGCCATTCTTCCAATCAGCTGAAATATCCCACCACTTATCTCACCCAGGTAAGCAAATGGTTGTTTCCAAGTCACACTGAACAATAAGTATTTTATTTTCCTTACAAAGCATTGTTATAGTTGCATCTTTAGAGCTGTGTTTAGCTTACAGTGATCTACCACCTCTCTAAAAATTGAGAAGTTCATTATGGGGGAACATTGCCATCAGGAATATAACATAAATGCAGATGAAAAAAGTTGATTTATCACTGTTACCATCCAGTGATTAAAAAAGAACACAAAACAAAGGTTTTTTACATACATACTACTAATTTTAATAGCAAGTCACTGTCAGAGATGTAGCTTTGAAGGAATACCAGACCTCTGCTATGGTGAAAAGGTGGTATCCACAACAGCTCTGTAAAATCACAGCATGTGAGTCTCAGTACTCCCCAGCAAAGACTGAATGGGGAACTGGACAGTCTGAGGTTCAGACATATTCCTACACCCAAACCACAACATGGGTGGCTTCTACAGCTCCTCTCTCTGCAGGTGGTGGTGCTCCTTCCTCCTAGTTGACAGCATGCAGCAATTTTCCTAAGCCCCAGCTCCTAAAACTTTTGCCAATAGCAAATGCAGCATCATTACTGCTGGGAACTACAGCACATCTACTCTGCAGCAGTTCCTCTGAAGACCATATCAAACATGAGGGATGCTTCTAACAGCAAGCATTTCACAGGTCCATTCTGGATGTCAGGTCTCAGCATGTGTTTTGTGTATAAGTTACATCAAGTGAGGGTGAATTGTGGTTTGTATGAACTGAACCAGATTAAACACATGGGGTTAAGCTCTTTGAAAGAAATTCACTAAAATTAATGAAGACAAAAGAAAACAGGGAATCAGTATGTTTTATAGTTTTGAATGAAAAGGCTACACTATCCAAAACATTCTGAAAGTTATAAAATAAGCAAAACAGGTATTTTGAGTCTTAAAAAATGCAAATCAAAACATAAATAGGTCCTTTACTCCAACTAAAGTTCAACAATGTTCAAGGGACAAGAGGAGTGTAAAATGCAATGAGAACAGATGTGTAAGTTCTGTCCAGGACAGGGTGAAGAGTGGGCACAAGGTTGACAGAAAGTATGTTTCTGCAAAAATACTGGGATAGATGGAGGTATGCAGACTAACTTTGGGACATCAAAGGTAAAATTAGACAATGCTACTCTAGTTATTTCTGTTTTATGCAATTGCTGCTAGATTAGGATATAACATAAAAAAAACCTGCTTAAGTCAGCAACTCTACATGAGCATGAACACAGGCAAAAGAAACTCACCTTCAAACGATGCCTCTGAACTTTGCCAATTTGGTCTGCCTTTGCTTCCATCTTTCCCACCAGTGCCTCCAGTTCCCTCTCCAGATCTTCCCTCACTGCAACAGTTGGGGCTTCCTGGATGAGCTTTGACAGCTGCTGGTGATCACTAGCACACAATTCAGACAGAACAAGGCTTGCATCAGGCTCCATTGGCTTCCACATCTTGTACCCAGTTCAGAAATAACACTTCTAGGAAATCATAGCGTCAGCAGCCAGACATGTTCAACACACCATAACAAACCATAAGAACAGTTTTGCTGGTTTGCAGCATTGTTACAGTAGCACATCATGGTGGCAGGCTGCTGCAACATTGAGTCTCAATAATCCAAGTAGCTTCCAACTTCAAAATGTATATTCAAAATTACCAAATAACCCCTTGAGAGCTTGATCTCAGCACTCATCCAGTTAATATTTTGTGTATCTGTACTGCAGCTGTGCAGTACAGTAACAATTCATGTTCTGTTAACCAGGACAAGCAAAACACCTAGCAAAGCTGTCCTTTAATGGACAATTTGTCCAGATCCTGCTTTTGGCTAGGACAGTTTTCATTTTTAGTAGCTGTTACATTGCTGCATTTTGGATTCAGTACAAAAATAATGTTGCTAACACTGATGTTTTCATTGTTGCTCAGCAGTACTTACCCTAAGCCAAGGGCTTTTCGGTGTCTCCTGCTATGCCAATGAGCAGGGGCACAAGAAGGTGGGACAGAGATATCTGGAATAGCTGATTCAAACTGGCCAAAGGGATATTCCATACCATAGAACATCATGCCCAGTATATGAACTAGGGGCAGTTAGCCATGAGGGGGCAATTGCTGCTGGGGACAGGCATCGGTCAGCGTGTGGTGAACAACTATACTGTGCATCACCTGCTTTTTTACCTAGGATTTTATCTCTCTCCCTTTTTCATTACTATTATCATTACATTTTACCTTATTTCAGTTACTAACCTGTCCTTGTTTCAGCCCATGGGTTTTTCCTTTTCCCAATTTCCCTCCCCATCACACCAGAGCAGAGGGGTGGGAAAGCAGCTGCATGGTGCTTAGCTGCCAGCTGGGGTTAAACCAAGACAGTATTTTCTAGCACCCAACGTGGGCCATGAGGGGTTAATGACAGGCCTGACCAGAGTGTGTGAAGACAAATCTTTCCTAGGCATGGTGGTATTGGTTTAGTAGTGGCTGGTAGCAATGCTGGTTCATGGTGCCACGGAACCGCTGGCCACGAAATTCCTGGGGGAATGGGTGTCTTCTGCGCACTGCGGGAGCCACCTACCGGGGAGTCGGTGCAATTACACCTTCCTCCTTCCCTGCTCGGCCAGCCAGCCTATAGAGCACACATGGTCCCACGCCTTCCTTCTGCTCCAGGCTAACTGCAACAGCCTTTGAGAACTCGCAGTACCCCACTGGAGTTAAACCAGCGTGGTCCCAGAGCTAGGATCCAGCATGGTGCTGAATGGGGCTCAGATCAGGGAGGATTTGTGTCTGGGGGCAGTGAGCAAGCAGCTGTGTGGGACGGAGTTGCTGGTTAAACCACAACAGAGCAAGCTCAAGCTACCTTCTGCACAAAAGACAGGATATAGAGGGTACACACCACAGGGAATCCCGAGTTTCACCTGTGGGACCACAGGGAGAACATGAAGGGGGATGGAAAACCTACAAAGCAACCCAAGAGGCACAGGTATGTGAATTGCAGGAAAAAAACAAGCACAAGTAGGAATTCTTCCAGGAAAGTTGCTGCTTAATTCTTCAGTGGACAGTTGCCAGACAGAGTGGTAGGGCTGATCTTATTCCTGATCCTATGGAAAGGAATTCTAGTTCTTTTTTAGAGGAAATGGAGAATCTTAGGACCAGTATTAGGAGCCCTGTCTCCAGCCAGGTGCAGGAGAGGAACAACCAGGTTTACTGGACTGTGTGGATCAGATGGGTACATCAGCCCCATGGGAGTACAAGGCTTTAGCAGTGCACCCTAATGCCATCAAGTTGTACAGGGACAGAACTCATTTGTATTTCTGGAGTGACAGGAGCATCCCAACAGCTGATGGTCTTGGAGGCTGAAACCAGCCTGACAAAATGACTGGCAAAAGCATCCCACTGTGACTGGCCCTGAGGCTCTGTACACTCTTGGCAGAGACTGTCTCAGGCAAGGGCATTTTAAGGACTCAAAAGGGTGCTTGGTGGGCTTTCCACATAACTGCCTTGGAGAC
>VZTT01025445.1:0-20869 GCA_013400855.1 Buphagus erythrorhynchus | reverse complement strand
CCTTACACTCAGGATATTCTGTGCTTCAAATGGTCTTCGCTCACAAAGTGATTCCTTTAGGGTAAATTATCCACATTGGGATAATTTGATGGGGAAATACACAAATTTATATGTGCACCAAAACTTTCAGGCCATATAATTTGTGCTTTCCTAATATTCATTGACCTGAAAATCCCCCGGGACTTGTTGCTTGCTTTTTGAGTCTTTTCCCTGGTGTACACACAAGCTGTGAAATCACCCAGGGAATTCCTTAAAGCAACATTTGGACTGATGCTTTGAAATTACATTCCCGTCTCAAACAGGACTCAAATAATTTTAAAATGGCAACAAAAGTTTAACAAATAAGGAAATCAATCAGTCACTTATATCATTGTGGGTCAGAATAACATAAAACTTAACACAAAACCTAAAATCATTGCCTGGAAAAATTCTTGTTTTAGGTAGGGGAAGGCAGTCTGGGAAGATACTATTCCTCACAATCTGAAGTGACAATGACAGAGTGGCTCAAAACACTTTATGAGAATTATTTCATAAACACTCTTGTGAAAGAGCTCAAACCCTTGAAAAGCAGTCTTCAACTCAGAATTGTTACTGAATTGCTTCACCTGACTAGAATGATGCTTTCAAAAAATTTTACAAATCCAAACAATGTAGACATTTCTATGTCTCTGCTGTCCTGGCTCCTTCCTCCTCACTATAGCAATATGGAATTTTATCTGTTTGGTGTAAATACATTCCTTAGGGGTGATGAATTCCTACTGCACTAATGGTCTTTGGAACATTTCTGAAACTATGGCTGTGGCAGATCTGAGAGAATCCCGTTCCTCTCCCCTAGTACCCCTCTGCCAGAGGGGATTAGCCAGTCCTGTTCTGCAAGTTTAAAGTTATTTTATCAAAATCGCCCTTTTCAGGTATCACAGTCCAGCTGACAGGATGGTTATTCTGATATTTGCAAGCTGGTTCAAGCCCTCAGCCCATCACTGCCACTGAGCTGCCCAAAGGATGTGATGCCAGCAAGACCTGGGTGCCTCAGGGAGAATTCTGTGCTCATTTATAAATTGGCCAATGGGTTTACAGGCATTCAGACATGCATCAAAATCTGTCTGAGACGGGAGCTTGAAGATAATTTTCAATTGATTCTGTCTTGCAAATGCCACTTAAGTAAGAACCTCGGTCTTTTTCTTTTTTCCCCTTTTTTCTTCCTCCAGAAGGCAGAAGCTTAATTAGGAGGATGCCATTCTGCTTTGCTTCTCCCAAAGAATGTAACTGCCACACTCCAATAATCATTTTTACATGTGGACCATACTTGAAGTGACTTAAAGAATTTAATTCCCTACAAAAGAATGATGTAATACAGTGCACAAGCTAGACCATAAAACCACTAAGTATCATTGTTCCTAAGCCTATTTCACCTTGCAGATTTAATGCTTTTCTACTGAGAAGGAACAGGTTAGGGAGAGTCAATTCCACAATTTTAATACATAAGCAAAAAAAGAGAAAAATTACTATAGCCCAGAAGGTGGAACTGTATCGATTTTGCTGTGTTTCACAGGAGTGCAATATCAATTCTGTTTGCAATTATTTTGCATTACTAATCAGCTCATTACCAGTCAGTCAGACAATGTTAGTTTATGCTACAATACACTCGTGGGTCATTTGCCAATAGCAATAAAATTTCACAATATAGCAGGTGAGATTTCGTGTCACTCACGTTACCTGTGGAGGCTCATCTGCAGATCTGCTTTATTGAGGATGAGAAAGCTACCAGAGACACTAAAACCATGGTGCACATGAGGAAATATCACATTTACAAAGGAGGAGACGTCTGCTGGAGTGGAAATTCAGCAGCTGAAAAGCAACAAGGAACATCCAGTTAAAGGGGCTTAAATTGAATAACTAGTCAAGCAGCCGTGTGGCTTTAGCAGGAATAATATATAGCTTAAATCTGTGTCCATAACATGCAAAACTCAGCCACAGCCACTGGAATTGTTTTATTTTATCAAAATACCAAGACTGTTAGCAGTAAAAATGTGGCCTGTGCCACTGCAAGGACCACATGGCTACACTACATTACAAAAATGTAAGCAGCATGGTTGGGAAAATTTAAACTTTCTTCATAAATGTATAATCCTTATACACAGTTGGGTTTGGAAGCTTCAGGCACACTTTAAATATGCTGGAATTTTCTATTTTGTATTCCTGCATTATTATTTTCTCCATAAGAAATTATGGAGCTTTCAGTACAAAGCTATTCTTTAGAATGCAAAGAAGTAAGTAAAAATTGGTATATTAGGTCCTTCCTTATTTCTACAATTCATAAAACTTATGAAAAACCAGTCTCTTGAAATTTATTTCAACCAATGACACAGAATATGAAGTGGAAGGCCAAACAGTCCCCTGCACAACTCTATTAGAAAATAAAATTTATGTATATATGTAAATACTCTCCCCTAAATATCAGTTAGGATTGCAGAGTCCTTTCAGCATTGGGTTTGTATTTAGAACTTTCAAGAAGAATTCTTTTCAAAGTTGACAGTAAAACTTATTCTCTCTTCTCTCCCATGTATGTTGAAAATCTTAATTACTTGCTTCAGTATGTATTATTTTTACATCAACATTTCTAATTTGGTTCCTAGTATGATATCTTTTGAGAATTATTCTATATTTCTCCTTATTACCTGCTCAGTTTTATTTATTCCTCTATACTGAATTTGCTTTGTAAATGAACCTCATTGCTGTAGAACTTTGTGGTTTTCCAAATAACTTATGAGAATACTCTGAGTCAGAAAGGTGCTAATACAGAGATTACAGGAAAAAATGAGCGCCAGACTACCCAAGACACCTCAAGTAAAAGGGCAGTGTGCACTTCCCAGTAAGTAGAATTACATGAAAACCAAGAATTACATGAAAAGCAAGAACTTTCAGTAATATTAATACTCAAAATGTCTCAAGAGAGATTTGAACCCCCAAAACTTCTAACACACACAAATCTGGAGATCTGAGATTTGGCAGACAAATTCCTCCCTTTTCCCCCAACAATCTGCCTTTGCAGTGGCCATCCTACTCTTGAGGAATTCTTCCCACATTCTGAGCAAAGATCAAGGTTTAGTGGGCAGCACTAAGAGTTGCCAAAGCTAAACCCTGGCAAGTTCCAAACCTCTGCTGAAAAGAACAAGGACATGTTTCTAGAAACGCCCAACAAGCACATGTTTTAAAAAATAAAATAATTTCTTTTTCTGGCTTGGTCCTAAATATATGTCTGCATATGAAAGTGTCCATTTGGGTAAAGTTTTCCAGAATGGTTCAAACTAAGGCTCATTCCCAAGCAGATGAAGACAGATATTGCTCAGTGGAATCACGAGTGGGCCCAGTAAAGGGCATTCACAGAATCACAGAATCACAGAATCACAGAATCACGAGGTTGGAAGAGACCTCCAAGATCATCAAGTCCAACCCATGCCCTAACACCTCAGCTAGACCATGGCACCAAGTGCCACATCCAGTCTTTTTTAAACACATCCAGGGATGGTGACTCCACCACCTCCCTGGGCAAAGCATTCCAATACTTTATCACTCTTTCAGTAAAATCTTTTTCCTAATATCCAACTTAAATTTCCCTTGGTGCAACTTAAGACTGTGTCCTCTGGTTCTGTCAGTGCTGCCTGGAGAAATTCCTCAGCACAGGCTCTGTGTCAGCTTGTTAGAACCAGATTAGCTGCCTGTCAATAGCTTTGGAGCTATTATGGGAGTGTGTAACAACTTCAGGTTTCATACTAAAGTGCCATGCCCTTATTTCAGTCCTTCTCCCAGCTCTTTTATTGCTTTTCCAGGCTTTTCATTTCCTTATCCTGAATGAAATGTACTGAGGAACATCCTCAGTTTTCCATTAAATGAAGCAATCTGGATGCCAAAACCACTCACCCAGGCTCAAAGAAGCCTTAAAAGAAGATGCAGATCCCACCTTTTCCATCTGACACTGGGTTATTTTGGCCTTCAGACAGAGCCACTCCAGAGAAAAGCTGAAGAATGATGTTTCTCATCAGGCATTTCTTTGAAATTTCTGGTCAGATCCCTGCTGCTATTAAGATATACTTTTATTGTGCCCTGTAAGATTGCAACTGCATGCTTTACAATACTGTTATATATTTTAATATTGTGATATTATCTATTAGATATCATCCTTATTAGACACTAGACAGAGCATTTATCACACTTAAATGCTTCACAGTTCCCAACCCTGAGTGTATTTTTATTAATGTATACAGGTGATAAGAAATACAGAGTACAGCAGAAATTCAACTGAGAATCAACATTACCACCTATTTCAGAGTTCCTAATATTTGTATCCATTGTGAGAGGAGATTTGCCCTGAAATGAAATGTTTATCTTTGCTGGCCTTACCTCACAGCAGTAGCCCTTCTACATGCTCCTTGAAAATACTTACAGATATTATCTGGCTCTTATTCCTCCTTCCTCTGTTAGATTCTAAACAAAGATTTGTTCTTCCTACTCCATGCTCAATCTGGGCAGACTGCTGGTATGAGGAATTCCTGTCCTGGATATTATACCCTGCAAGAGGCACCCTGATGTCTTCCTAACCCCGAGCTCCGTTCAGCGCCGAGGGGCTCCCTGGAACAGCCCTGCTCCCCCAGGAGAGGGGAGCAGGACACAGGAGCAGCTGTTCTCAACTTCTTCACGCTCTGTAGTCAGAGAGAAAGAGTCAACAAACGATCCACGGATGAATCATACAATATTATCCCTCTCTCTTCCTTTTAGGTGATAGACTGGACTCCATCTTTGCACAGAACTTAAACATTCAATGACCCTGCTGCGTGAAAAATGCCTTTCAGAGGCTCTCTGCAGTGCTGTGAGGGCTGAAATATTGCATTTACTGTGAAAATACATCTGTTTGCTAATGCTAGTGGGCTAGGAACACCCACACTTACCAACTATGCCTAAGAAAAAAAGAAGGACTTTTTTCCACACAGAATTTCACAGTAAATAATATATTTGTAATTTTCAAATGTTTCTCTCTTGGACCTGGCTTCTCTCTCCATCTCCCTTGCACTGTAAATTTGGAGTACACATTTAGGATTTAAAAGGCACAGGATACACCAGTGTTTCTCACTCATCTTCCCAAGTTCCTGCTTGCAGGGCACAGCCTTGGGCTTTCCATAGCACTACGGCAATAAAATAGTACAGCAAAAACCCCAGAAAAATGAAGTTCATGACAGAGCTATGAAAAAGCTCATTTTAACTTGATTATTTGTCATTAGCTGGAAACTCAAAGCTGGTCAGGTGCAACACTAACCAGACTTCTCTGTGTAGCAACCACGGCACATCAGCACACTTTCGCCTGATCTGTGAGTGCTTACATGGTCAAAAAGAATATTTTCCATAATATAAATAAAGACTAAACTCAGCAAACAAACTCCCTGGGCAGTGGCATTTCCCTCTGCTGTAAGCCTGCCTTAGCATAAAAAAAGGGAAAAAATAACTTTGTGTTGAGAGGAGTCCATGTGGTGATTCAGTTTGAAATAAAAACAGAAATTCCCAAAACATTCAGCCATGCATCCCCAAAGTCCTTCATACCAAGCTGCCATGGGACAAGGAACTGCTCCCAGGACAGGAATAAGGGCTTCAATTTTTCCAGGGGAAGGAAGAACACTGCAGCAGTCTGGGCCATTGAGCAACCTCCCAGGGATCAGGAAAAACGACTGGATGGGGAGCAAAGCCCTTGAGAAGTTCCTGAGGAGTCACCAAGGATAGTGAGCATGGAATTGCAGAAAGCACTCCCAGTCCCCCCTGAATGTGCTACAAAGCCCTTGGCATTCAAACAGAGCCATTCAGCATTCCAGGAGGAGAAAAAGAGAAAGAAAAGCCTTAGAAGTTATATGGAGAAAATCTATTAAATATATCCATGTGCAGTCACATCCCAACAGCTGTTTACAGTTTTGTTCCCCCATCCCCAAAAGACTCTGGATTCCCTGGGCACACAGAAAGGTGCAGAGAAGGGCAGCAAGACCAAAGGAAGGTGGAGAAGTTTCAGTGTTTTGCAAAACAACTGCAAGTACATGTGTACATGTGAATGTATGGCCAGAATTAACACAAATATCTCACTTCCTCACACAGAAGTTAAGTGGCACATTATGCCCCTGGATTTTAGGAATGTTAAAAAAAAAATTAAAAAAAATCCAGTAAATTAGCAAGTCAGAAATCTGTCAAGTGCCTTTAATCACAGCCACACAGAAAATCCAGTGCTGAAATACAACACACCAGAGTCTGGGAGGCCTTTCTGGGGAATCATCACTCCATCTGTATCCTGCTCTCCCACAAGAGAGGAGGAATCCGTGAGAGGGCAGGAAGCCTTTGGTGGAACACACAGCTGGCAAGGCTATAAATGCAACCAGTTCCTCAAGTGCCAATCCACACAATCCTTATTGTTTCTCCTGAATTCATTTTGTGAGAATTCAAGAAACCCACTCACACAATTAAGGGTGGTTTCACAGTTCCCATTCTGCTTTTATTTACCATTCATATGTTCACATATCTGTGCAGGCAGGGCTGCCCACTCTTACCCAAATAAAGTGAAAAATGGGAGGTCTCAAGCAATTAGCTGAGGTACTCTGCCAGTGCTTAAATGAACCATCTGTTCCAAGGTATGCAAGAGCAGCACGCCTGGAGCCATGAGGCAGCTCTGCAATATCCAGCCCTGTTCTGCAAAGGCTCTGGGTGTGGATGTGTCGGCATTAAACCCAAAAAATGCACCAGCATCAGCCTCATCTGCCACACACAGACAAGGCTCTGCCAGAGGCTCCCTTTGGCTGGTGGGGATCTGGGGTTTGGCAGAGTGGAGATGGAAATGAACACACAGAACACCCAGAACAGGGTGGGGAACGCCACTCCAAAAAGTTTCCTGAACATATTGTGCAAAAGGGGATGAAAAATTAAAGGTCAAGATAGTGGAATTAACAATATTTCACCAAGGCACAAAGGAATCCTTGAATGAATAAATTTGGTCTTTGCTGCTCAACTACAGCTTTTATTTATCTTGGATGGAAAGGGCAAGAGAGGGGGATGAGATTGGGGTTTTGTCTCCTCAAAAACAGATCTAAAGTGTGACCACCTCCAGCATCCAGTTCCAGGAGTGTTTTATTGGTACATGGCTGACATTTATACATGCCAAGACTGAACATGCTCATTAGAACTGTTTATTAGACAAAAGGCTTCTAGGAGAATGATAATTAATCAGTTGGCATTGATTGAAATTCTTGATGAAGTGAAGCATGAGCTGTTGAAAAATAATTGAATGTAATCATAAAAGCCATGAATCATTCATAGAAAGCACATTTATTAAACCAGAATTCATAAGTAAGATATTTTGTCTGGCTGTTTTTCTCCTCTTTGGATCCTGTCCTGTTGGATGAACAGGCAGCTGTTCCTCCAGCACAGCTCCAAAGAGAAGACAACAGGTAAACATCCCATGCAAGAGTAGAACAGCAGTTCTGACATTTGAATTATTACCACACTCAAAGAGCTTTTGCAAACCATAAACTTGGTATTTGCCATAAGAATTCAGGAAAACCAAATTGGTTTTATGCTAAAAAGCATTAAAATCTTAGCAGCCTTCAAAAGGAGTGAGCAAAATTTTCAATCTATAGGTGAAAATTTTATAATTAAATCAGGATGTACTTGGCTACTCTTTCTCAATACCAATTTCTATGGAAAAAATAAAAATGCAGTGTCACAATTTCACCTGCCATACGTGTCCCTTTGGACACAGAAATTCAGTTGCTGGTGGCTTTTAAAAAATTTTAAATCTGTCATTAACTAAACACAGATACAGCCAAGATGAATAAAGCTCCCAGTAGAAAAAATTGCCGACCATATTATCATGGAACAGATATTTAAGAACTGAGATTGGGTTCAAAGGGAACCTCATTTTCTGAAGATTGCAATCAAATAATTTTATATAAATTCTGCTTTTGAATTTCCTAAGTAACAATCAGTGCAACCATTATATGAATTGAATTAATTCCCTCTAACACTGATAGACATTCAAGTAAACATGAACTTTGCCCTGAGAGAAGCTAAAATATTTACATAACAGGCAAAATAGTAACCAGTTAATCCCAAATATTAGAGTAGACAAAAATACATCTTTAATCATTTAACTTTATATTTAGCAAACTAAAAAATCCAATGTTCTAATAGAATTTCAAAGAGAATTTGTTTCTAATCTCTGCCAAAAATTAAAGAAAAATCCAAAATGTGAGCAGACAAGGTGCTGATTTTTCTGTTAAACCACAAAAACCTGTATCAGAATGTTTGAAGTACACAAATATTTCTGTTGCAGTGGATTATTTTACCAGAAAATCTTACTTATCCTGCTTCTCACGTCCCCTGAGAGCAGGAGCAGCACACCAGGCCAGGAAAACAATTCCTCCTGCAAACACTGAGATTATGGGTGGGACTAAGGTTGGCAGTGACTGAAACCATCTTTACTCCTGACATTTCTCCTGGATGAAGAAGCATCTTCTCCATGGGACACAGGCACCCACAGCGAGGGTGACAAAGCCCTTAACTGCTGTCACTCATGAGCAGGCAGGAAGGGTAAATCACACAGCACAATTTTATCATCCACCAGCAACGCACAGAACTGCCCTGGAACTGCTGGAAAAACCCTTTGCAAAAACCCCTGTGAACAAAAAAATATGGTCATTCTAAATGCCAGCTGAGTTAGTGGGAAGGAGGGAAAAACACATCTGGAAACACTTGTGGAGCACAGGATTCCCCAGGCAGCAGCATCCTCTCTGCCATGGGAGATCTGCACTGCCCCCAAGGCAAGGGTGTGGCCAAGAGCACCACCAGGACCAAGATTAACTGGCTGCACTCTCACCACCTCTGGCTGTTTTCTTGGCAGTACCATTTTCCTCTGTCAGAGGAAAAAGACAGACTTAAAAGGAAAAAGGCTTTAAAAAGTCCTGAGCTTACACACTACAAAGGAAAAAGCATTGGGCAGGTTTTAATTATTATTATTACATTAAATAGAAACTCCACCACCACAAATTCATCTCAAATACAGCTGAACCCTACAGAGTTGCAGAAAACCTACTAAAACAAATTTTTGGAGCAAAATCTGATTTTTGTATCATTATATTTCTGCTGCTTAGCTGCATAGCCCCTCACATACCCTCTCTGATATGCACATAAGCCCTTAAACAGGCAAATATCACCATGATATCATTTCAATAGGATGCTCAAAATAGATCTAAATGAATCCTTACCATGTGACACCCAGAGAACTTAACAAGTGAACTGTTAATTTTTTTTGACACAGATTTTCTTACAACAATCAATGAAGAGATTCCACTGAACTCATTTTGGGGAGACTTGAGGGGACACCACTGCTTTTATGCCATCACCAAAAGAGCCACGATGGCAGCAGCTGCTGGAATTGTGGGGGGTTTTAGCCATTATTCTGTGAGCAGAGTGATGTGACACAGGGACTTTGCCACCCCTGATAGAGCATCCACAGCAGGACAAGATGGGCACAGGCTCAGCCTGCGTGGTACAGATAAAGACAATACAAATGCAAGCTCCAGGAATAACCTCTTGGAGAATTTTATCAAACAGACTTTGTTTCCATGCATTATTTATCCACATCTATGTTTCAGTGAAAATGGCCTCATTTGAATTAATTGATGCTTTCCTATGAGTATTTGTTAGAAATCAGTACTGCACATCCCCTGGTTTATGTTATATTTGTAGCTTTGTGTCATCACAGGTACCCAATAATTATAAATTCAGCTATTTAAGACAAATAAATAGCAAATAAGGACCTCATTTACTTGCTTCAATCATCAAATAAATGTTGCAGGGTTTTTTTTACAGAAGTCTGAGTAAAAAATGTACTGCTTTTTTGGTCCTTTCCTTGCTATTATTTCTGAACCAGTGCATTTATTTAAGATGGAGTGTTCTACAGTGTTAAAAAACAAAATTAGATAGCTCAGAAATTAAAAATTTAACTTGTGAAAGATGCTGCTATAACTGGAATTCATAAGGATTTAATAAAAGTCTTCATAAAGTTCTTTTAGTATGACAACAGCAATTATTCCTTCTCTTCCTCATCAGTGATCTCCCCTTCACTTGCACAGGGTACATCAAACAAAGCAGCCCATTTTCGTGGGCAAAACCCCTGACTGGCCCCCTTGTCCAGGCTCGATGGACCCTGTGCCACCCCATGGCTCAACCCTTCTCAAATTCCCTTCCTGCCCCACCACACACCAAAGATTAATGGTTTTTCCCCAGATTTTGAGTTCATTCAAGCCAGAGGTGAAGGTGCAAAGGGATTTATTCCTGTTTCTGGCCAATTATACCTGATGTCCCTCAAGAAGAAAAGCCTCAGACTTGTCCAGCATGGCTCAGTTCATTGGTTGAGCCAATTTGTTATCTCTGGTCATGTAGCAGGGGAAAGGAGGCAGCACTGATGATGTTTAAGGAATGATTCTTGGAAAATCAGAGCTTCTAAACATCAAATTAAGGCCAGAAAGAAGTAAAAATCCAAATCCATACTTGCAGCTTTTGAGAAGCCCATATCAGAATGAAGTGATTGGCTCACACATGGCTTGAGCCCATGGCTGTGCTCTGATTTCATACACTGCCCTGGATGCTGCAGTGCCTTCAGCTTTGGTGGGAAGCACCAGGAAATCTGTGGCTGTCAGTGCCTGGTTCACCCTGTGAGGAGCACAGGAGGGAACAGGGAGCCAGCACAGAGCACACACAGCCCCTTCTGGAGGAGACCCCTGGGGCAGGGGCACAGCAGAGCTGCCCAGCACAGAGCACACACAGCCCCTTCTGGAGGAGACCCCTGGGGCAGGGGCACAGCACAGCTGCCCAGGGCTGAGCAGAGCAGGGAGGAGAAGCTCAGGGAGGGAAGGAGAGATTTTATTTGCAGCAGGGTATGGCAGGAGCACCCAGCCTTCAGTGCAGGGCACAGAGTGTGGGAACGTTGTGTGTGGTTTCACAGCAGTGTCCCAGGTGGGTTAATCCAAGGAAAACGCTGGAGTTTTAAAGGTTAAAGAACACTCTGGTAGGAGATGGCAATGGCACAATGGCTCTTCATGATCCTGCATGTGTCAAAATACTCTGCATTTGTCCCCAGGCTCCCCTACCTGCAGCAAACATGCTGCCTTTGCCCTCCTACCTTCTGCTTNGGACATGAATCTGCTGGAGCACCACACAATACCTTCTGTGAAAGCTTCATGTATTTCCCTTTGAGTAAGACGACAAACTCCTGTGTGTGCCTCCAGCAGCCCCAGCCTACCCCCTGTGCCCTCACACAGCCTGAACCGTGCTGGAACTCCCATTTTCCACACGGAGCAAACATGATTCAAAGCAGTTTCAGTGTTTACACCTCTAAAAGGGATGAGTTTCATGATAAATACCATACATCTCACCAGCACCCAGGGCAAGGAGAAGCTCTGCTCCTTTTTTTCAGGCTGTATCTGACACAGCACCAGATCAAACTGGTGAGGGATGTTTTCCTTCCCTGGTCTGAGGCTGGAACACCACATAACACTGTCCCACTGCAAAAATACCATCCTGCTTTACCAGGATGGTATTTTTTTCCTTGCCTTTTTTAAACTTTGGAGCAGCTCTCAGCTGCTGGCAGGGTGCTCTGCCCAAATACAGAAGGCAGGATTCTGCCTGTGGTAGTGGGAATGGAGCTTAGGAAGGGTTTTCTACCCAATCTTCCTGAGCTCCTGTGCTGCACAGCCACACCAGGTGCTGAAGGAGCTGGAGCCGTGCTTCCTGCAGCTGGGAAGGCTGCTGCCTCCTGGGGAGGAATTCTGCCTCAAACCAGGAGCCAGGGATGAAGTAAAGGAATTGTGCTGTTGCTGAAGATGATCTGCATTCCCTTTAGCTCGAGTGAGGATTCAGTACCATCTCTAGAGACTCCTACAAACTGGGAAAGCATCTTGTTTTACAGAGCTCATTCTGGTCATACTGAAGCATTTATAAAGGGGAGTGAGGAAACAAGTGGCCCCTGCATTCAGCAGCATAGCAAACATTACTATTCTGTAAACAGGGGCTAAAGCTTCCATGAGGCTCACCACATCAGTATTCAGGGGGTTACTGGTTTCCCTCCTTTTTATTTTGAAGGACAGAAATGGAAAATAGTCTTCTTACTCTTCCATGGAGTCCAAATCAGAAAAATAAGGTCAATACTATTCATACAGCTACACATTTGCCTCAAAAAGCAGATAATGCATTCCTGATAATGGCAAATCAGAAATAGAAAATAAAAAGTCTAATTCTGAATTTGTTCCCTTTATAAATAAATTGCAAGAAGATAATGCATTTCTTCTATATCTTCCAGTGGATGCAGTGCTGCTCCCAGCAAAGCAATGAAAGTTGCAATATTAAACTTGCTGCTTACTCATCAATTTTCATGTGAGAGTCTCATTGGCAAGAGGCCCAGGCACAGAGAGGATGCTATTGTAATCACTATTTCTACCCCAAACAATGTTGACTATTTAATTATTAAAGCATTTCTTTCTAAGTAGTTATTTTCAACCACTGGGTCTGACAGAACTGAGAGAAGTCCTCTGTGCACAGGTTTGCGCAAAGAAAGGTTGATCACTGAAAAATAACTTCAATTTTCATGTTTTAAGCTGGCTGTGTCCTTAAATACAAATTCAGTTCTTGTGCCAGCAAGAAGCTGATATGAAGCATTGAACTTGTTATCAGGCAATGAAAAAGCTGAAGTCCCACATCTCATTCCCAAGTTCAGTCATATTTTCTCTCACATTGCATTTTTCATTCCCCAGTTAAGTGAAGCAAACAATATTGAGAGTATTCACAAAGGTTTGGAAAACTATTTCTGTTTGTGAAAACAGGCATTTGTTTTTGCCTGACAACCCTGTGTGTCTTGGTGATAGGCAGGAGAAAAGAGAATTAAATGCACAAATATGCTATTAATAGACAAAAGATTTTGCTTTCAGTGCTTTCTGTACCATCCAGGTAATTTTAAATCTGGGATCCATGCATGTAGTCAGCATGGAAAGGCAAGTTTCTAAGCATCTAAAAATGCTTTAGACTTGCTCATGTCCTGCTGCCTGGGTCAGTGCTGGAGGAGCTGCTCCTGTTCCAGTGACAGCAAAGGGCCCCTCACAGCACCCCTTGCTCTACAGACCAGCACGTGCAGCCAGGACCAAGAGCAATCTCTAGAACAGTTTAGATCTATGGCCAAAAACTCAAGCTGTAATACCTCTGTGGTATCAAGAATCTTATTCCTTCAGTGCATTCAAGTATTAAATTAGTTCAGCCTCTGAAGGTAGCGGCCACTGTCTTTACAAGAAAATATGTCATTTCAGCAAACTCCACTGTTGCCAAAAAGCCTCATTTATCCTGATACTAATCTGGAATAGATTCCTCATTTCAAGCCTCCCTGGACTGAGAAATTCCAGTAACTAACTCAGCTCCTGAACCATTTTGGGTCTTTGGGGGTATTTCAGCAACAGCTGACCAATGTCCAAAGCTCACAGCGTTTTAACAACCCTCACTCGGCTGTGCTGCAGCAACAACCAGAGTATGGAATAAAAGCTCTAGGCACTCTTATTAGCACATATATTATAATTACTACATTGGCAAAGGGTTTAAGCTTATCTCAAGCTGTCAACTCGTGCCTTTTGTGTCGTTGTGCATTCTGCTGTGCGAGCCTGTGCAGTTGGGCAGTGCCAGGCATACAACATCAATCCTGAATAAACAGGAGGTCACAGCAATCACGTCCTCAGAGCTATTACAGAAATTGCAGGCTTCATCCCATCTCAAATCCCAGTGCTCACTTAAAAGCTCCAACCATATAATTAAATGTAGGGCAGCTTAAAAGTGGACAATTCTTTTCAGGCTTTGCACAGCGCTCCTCGGTGAAGCCTTCAGCAATTCTGCTCTTTTATCTTGGAGGGCTGACAGATGGTTGTCAAAACCAGGGGCTTGCTGGCAAAAAGTTTTAAGTCAGAGAAAAAGGTACAACAGTGTAGGAGGAGATACTTAAAAGAGAATAAATCTCTAGCTTGCTTTCTTCAAAGCTAGAATGCCTCCCCTGCCGCAGACACACTGAGGACAAGTTTAACCCGGGGTAACTCTTCTGTAGTCTAATGGCCTTACACCAATGAGTATTTTGACCCAAAGTGTTTGAGACATGTCTGGAAAAATAACCTTCTATTTTGCTCACAGTCCTGCTGCACAGAGGGAAATCTTTCTTGTCACTCCCTCCAGCTCTCATGTCTTAAGTTTTGTGTAGAAACTCTCCCATGGCTTCCTCAGCCCCAGCAGCCACTCCTCACAAGAGCAGGCTGCATTAGCCTGTCCTTTGCTCCTGTGGATGCCACTCTCAGATGTATTCCTGTAAGTGTGGGAAGAGCCTGGCCTTGGCCTTGGGTCCTGCCATGGTTCCTCTCCTCCTCACAACAGAGGATTATTTATCACAATAATTACTTGCCTGCCTTGAAGCACATGTGCTCGGACAGGTTTCTGAGCTTTGAAAGCTCAGAGGCACACAGTGCACTCAGGTTATTTTTCTGCAAGGAAAACTCTTCCTGGGACTTGAAGGGGAGAGGGGGAGCACCAAGGAGGAAAATGGAGCCCTGACACGTGGGGAGAAGCAGCCTGCTCAGGAACAGATACGCTGGGGTGTGCCTTTACAAAGCACAGCCCAGGTTGTCTCTCACACCTAACTCCTTTTCAACTCAGATCTCTTTTAATCTCAGTGGGACTTGCCTTTTGTCCACTTAGCACAACTAAATCAACTCCATACAATAAATGAAATCAGATTCATTTGCCATTCTTCAGTATATGAATTCAAGTATGTTTAATACTTTTAGTCATTAAACTGTTCTTGAAGTTGCTTCAGTGTGAACAGACTACACTCATTTAAATTCCCTTTTACAGTAACCTATACTCATTTCTTATCTTTCAAAGGAAAAAGCCCAATGTGTTCTTAGTGTTAAGTATTCAGATATTCATTATCAATCTATTCTAGGAGACATCTACACATCTTTTGTTGTGAAATCAATTCATAATTTAATTACTGAAGATTAAAGACTGCCTAATCTAGCTGAAATTTTTTTTTAGTCAGTGTAAAAACCAGTGAGACACTGTGCCATTAAATGAGAGAATCCAATCCATGGCAATAATTAAGACAAATCATTCAAACCAAAACAACAAAAACCATTTAAGTAGACACCTAAACCTCTTACATTCAGACAAGTTTTCTATTTCAGATGTTTTAGCATTATGCAGTAGGAAAAATGCGTTTTCTACCCAGTTTAGCATTTAGCTTATTTTCAGGCCAAAGGGAAAAAAACAAAACAAAACAAAACAAACACACCCAATCCACCAAGGTCCTTTGTATTGGACAATTTTCATTTCCACAAGGAATTTCCATGGAACTCAAGTATTTAAGACATTTAGGGGCAACAGATTATCCAAGATGTGAGCTATAACCAAGAAAAGAATCTACATTTAAGCACTTGTTTCTCAAGCCCCTTTGCTCTCTCCCTTTTTGCAGTGCATGGCTCTCCTTCCCCAGCACTTCTACTGCAGCCAAATCTGCTCTGGACTACGTGCTATCACAGTGACTAATCCACATTATTTCTGTATTACTAAAAGCAAATTCCGTATTTTCCAGGTATATGGACACGATGTAAACCTCTGATGTCATAAGCAGGATGGTTTAACCCAAATTCACACCAACTGCAGCTTGATTTTCTGATTCTTGATACAAATGTCTCTTATTCATGCAAACAGATCAGACTTGAGGAAGACTTCATTTCCCACATCTGTGTCCAGGACTTTCCAGGGAGATGTGCAAAGGAATAAATCCATGCAGCATTTATCTCACTCTTAGAGTAGCCTGACAGTCTGGATCCATCCATAATAAAGCAGCACAACAGGCACTCCATTGGAATTCCTGGGAATCATGCAAACACAGGGTCAAATCCAGAGTGCAGTCCAGCTGTTGGTGACAGCAGGACAAACACACTCCTGCCAGAGCCAGGGGGAACGCTGAGTGAGAGAGAGAGCAACATCTTATCCTTCCACTGCAGCAGGTTTTGACAACTTTTATTACCTTAGAATTAGATTCCATCTCCCTGCTCTCCTCCTTCTTTTCATCATATCAGTATCAAAACACAACGTGGAGCTTGTCAGCCACCTCGGGTACAGCACAGTTGCACAGCCTGTGCCACGGGTGGGACACTTGAGGGGATATCTCACACCCTCAGTCTCTGATACAGAGATGAGACAGTGGATGCAGGGTTAGAACAGTGATTTCTGCTGGCTCCAGAGGAAAAGAACCAATTCCTGGCTCTCCACAAGTCAAGCAGCTTCATTCCACATCTCAGCACCCCACAGACACAGCTGGCACTCTGCTGTCTGCCACCCAGCCCTGGCCACCCTCCCTTCCTCAGTCACACATTAAATTGAACTAAATAACCTCATGTGCTCTTGATTCCCAACTGGGAGGTGCTTTCTTTTTCCAGACACCTAGAATTGTTCATAATTCCAGTCATAATTCCGAGCAGCCCTTCCTGATAACAAAGAAACCTATGAATACTGACATGAAAGGCATGGTGTACACTGAGCTCCGGTTCTGCTCCTTGAACACTGCTATGAGTGGGGCAGAGCAGAGTGGGGCTGGAACTGGGACAGCTCAGTCAGGCCAAAGGGGAGCATACACTTATTCGTGCTATTACACAGCCAATACTGAAATCCTGAGAGGAATATAGGTCAAAGGTAGTAAAGCAGAATCGGTGGGTTCTGTGCACCCCTCTGGCACAGATGATCAGAACTTTATCAGTAGGTGTATTATCTATACACTCAGCAAACACACCTGTGCATGCCTTTCAGAAAGTTGCTCCTCATTTAATAAAGCAATTAACCAAATTCAAACCATCACCCATTCCTTCCAAGTTATTTTTGCCACTGGAGACATAAACGATGAAAAACTTCCCAGCACTGTTTGCAAACACTGAGCTTGAATTTCCAAGTTAGGCACCAGTCCATGGAAACAAACCAGTGCAGAACAGAAATCCTTGTGATGTATCCAAACATCCTGCAAGCAGCAGGTGTCCTCTCAACTGGTGTAGCATCATTCACACACTTACAAGAAAAAACCTTCTCATGTAATGGATATGGGCAACAATTTAAAACAGTGGTTCTGTCACTACTTATGTGCTGCTCATCCTGCACTTAACAGCCACAGGCACCTGGAAGAGCTCAGAACGCTCAGTATTTGGGAACTTAAGAGAGCTGGAAGCTGGGTAAGTGGCAAGCCAGAAGTAACAGCTGATATTAACCTTCATTCTGATTCCCAGGGAACTAATACTGAAAAATGTGCATTACTAAGATTTGCTAATTTGGGATTTCTTCTGTTCTTGGTCCTTCACAGTTCTTCAAATATCTCTGGAAAAAGACATATCCTTCCTGACAGAATTTAACATCTTTTTCTCAGCACAGAGCTGAAATTATCACAGGGGCAGTAAATTAAAGTCTTAGATTTTTGAAAACCAGGAGGGAAAACCTGAATTTAGTGGCAAGAGACAAACCCCTTCTTGCCTCCCTCACCTTTATTTATTTCTTTTAAGAGACAGCAGAATCTATGACAGTCTGTCTTTCCTCTTCTATTTACAGAACAGGGTTGGTCTCCCCAGACTTATTCCTTTGGCATTCTCTTTGGGACACACTACAGCTGGCAGGATAGAAATCTCATTAGGAAAATATTTCATTTTGTGGAAATGAAGAATCACATGCAGAGAAACACAAACATGAACTGTATCTCTATATTCCAGCAGCCATGCAAGCTTCAAGGAAACCTCTGAATCAGAGTAACAAAGGTAAATGAAAACTAGAAAATGGATTTAGGAACCAATATTTATTTTTTTCAGAGCTCTTGAGATTCTTTTTGAAGACAAAGCAGCATTTTAATTTAAATTATTAATTAACATCTTGCATGTGACAACTCTGTTCCAAAGTCTGGGGTGTATGGTAGAGCCCAGTTATGTTTCCTCTGACTGCTGCTATCACTTAATCTCTTGGAATCTTCTTCGAAATGCTGGGAATTGATGATCTCAGGAAACCGGTTTAGCATTAAGTATTAACAGCAGAAAGATTAAATTATGATTAGGTAAACATAAACAAATCATAAACTCCTCTGCAGCAGTGGCTGCTGTGCCTACCTGCCAATTTGCAATCAATTTTTCAGAATTCTCCCTGGGCCTTTTTGCAATTTTCCTGACATACAAGGCATGAGCTGCACCCCTGACCCTGCTGGGCAGTGCTTGTGTCACTTCCAACAAATTCCACGGGGTTTTCCTGCTAACAGCAGCTCGGAGGGGAATTCTGAGAGCACTCCCAGCTCTCACTGATTTGCACCCAGGTGACAAAGAACTGCAGTTTTTCCAGGAGGAAGGAATTATGCTAGCCCTTCCCATGGACTCCATTTCAGCAGAACGTGAGGTATATTACAAATCATTCAATGTTCATTCCTCAAAAAATAAGGAATGGAATTTTGATGGTGCAAAAACTCACTGAATTATTTATATTCCGTATATATGGTCCAAACAGAATGGTTGCCAGCTACATTATTGATTTTATACCTAGCACAGGATCATAGAATGGTTTAGGGACCTTGGAGATCATTTTGTTCAAATCCCCCTCCATGGGCAGAGCAAAGGGAAAACTTCATGGAAGCCTGTCAGGAAAAGCAAAAGAGAAAACTACAGAAATTTAGTGACCCAAAACAACTGCACTGGAAGAAAGGATCCATTCCAAAAGGGCACAAAGTTGGGAGGATGATTTCCATGGAGTCTCAATTTCATCTTTAATCTATTTTCACTTTATGTGGTCTACTTTCATTCCTCTTACTTAGAACTTTGCACATTTCAGTAGTTTCTGTTTCTCAACATCAAGGGAAAAAATTCTATAATTCTACTTTAAAGTTCTGGTAAACTTGTGTTTCAATCATCACAGGGAAAAACTTAATTTATTCCCAGGCCAAAAGGAGCACAGGGTGCACTCAGAGTGCATTAGAGTTCCATAAAATGGGCTCCATATTCAGCTCTGCAGGAGCCTGTTGATCATTGCCAATAAATGACCATTAACTGAGTCTCCAATTAATTCTTCAGAGCAGCAAAAGCAAGTGTTCTTGTCACCACAAGAGAAGAATTCCCCTGCACCCCTCCATCAAAACAGCATAGCACAAAAGTCTGGCCACAATTTATATTTGAAGAAGAAAAGGGAGATATCTACTTCCAACAGAGAGGAGTTTCTACTTTTTGTTTAAAAGATTATTCACCAAATTTCTGTTACAATTTCTGGCCCAGTATGGCCAGTAATACAATTATTCTTATAGAACAGTATTTAAAAAATATATTTAAAATAATCAGCTATATATAATCAAAGTGAAAATATAAAAATTAAGAATTATTTTCAAACTGTAAGAAAATAGTCAAAGTTGAGATTCCATTCATCAGCCAACATTTCTGAGGTTTCTGCTTCAATAAGGTCTGTGGTTGCCACCACCCTGAGAGTTTTAAGAAACCACCAAAGATCCTGCTCAAATTACCATTAACCTTGGTCCAGCTGTGCCTCACCACGGCCAAGCTGGGCTCATGTCAGTCAGTGCTACAAATCAAAAACTTCATGGACCTTTCCCAGCACAAAACACAGCAGAGAAGTTCAATATAAAGGATCCAATTAGGAAGCTCACACTACTGAATAGTGTTGAACATTCCTCTTTAACACTGTGCAGTCACCTGGCATTACCCAGGACAGGGGGATGGATTGGAGAGTAGAGACAACCACCACTGGTTTATTTCTGACATTATAGAATAAGTTTAAATACTCAGAAGAAACACTGGAAATGGAACAACCTTCAGTATTTGGTGTTAAGTAATATTAAGTGACAAACTCAGTACTTCTCATTCTTTTTTTCCTGCTCTAATACCAGTGTGACTGACATTTTTCCATTTCCATAGCGTCAAGTCTGTAATGCTTAAAATATCCTGTGAAATCCAATGCTCAACTTTGTCAATTCCTGAGTTATCAGCATACAGGGAAAATAATGCATGTGTCATCAGCAACCTTGTGTGTCACCCAAGGGTAAAACATCCAGCATTCTTCCTGTTCTCCACCTGCTTGATAAATTAAAAAATGCAGGCACTGCTCATCAGTTTCCCAGAATTACTTCTCTCACTTCTATGGACTTAAGAGTGAGAAGGAGTCTGAGATATTTGTGTGCTGCAAACCAACCTGTCCCCAGCTGGATCCACTCAGCATCTCTTGTTACTGGACACATGACAAGCACAGACTGGCACCATTTGTTTTTTCAAAGCAGAGTAAAAAAGATTCCTTTGGTAGCTAACAGATTATTCCACCCACTCTTCCCTGGGAAAAAAGAGTGAGAATGCTGTCCCTGTTTAAGGCAGCTTTCCTATGCCTCAGCAATCCTTTCTAAGTGCTTTATGCTGTGTTTTCCCTCACCTTTTGTTGGAGGATGCAGATGGATGCCAGGACAAGAGGAGGAGGGGAAAAAATTTAAAAAGAAAATTAAAAGAAAAATGCAATTTTCCTACCCAAAATTCTCATGTAACCTTCGTGCAGAGGGAGAGGCCTGTGGGAGGCTTGTGCAGCATAGTGTTCCCAGCCAGCAGCTCATCCTGGAGCACAGACACATCCTGTGGTACCACACAGCCTCAGCCTGCACCTCCAGCCTAGCCTGCTCCAGGGCAGGGTTAGCTGGGACACTGGGAAGAATTTCTTCCTAGAAAGGATGATTCAGTGTTGGAATGAACTGCCCAGGGAG